>JANHGL010024223.1:10303-64937 GCA_024611195.1 Ceyx melanurus
CCCCAGGTCTCTTTCTCCAGAGCTGCTCTCCAATAGATCAGCCCCCAGCCTGTACTGATACATGGGATTGTTCTTCCCCAGATGCAGCACCTTACACTTGCTCTTGTTAAATTTCATTAAATTTCATTCTGCCCAGCTCTCCAGCCTGTTCAGGTCACTCTGGATGGCAGCACAATTGAAAATATTTACATTCTAGCATTATTAAGCCAGGTAGATCTAAACAACCATAGAAACATAGAATGGTTAGGGCTGGAAGGGGCCTCCAAAGGTGCAGCCCCCCTGCAGTGAGCAGGGACACCCTCAACTAGACCAGGCTGCTCAGAGCCTTGTCCAACCTCAGATAGGGGTCTACGCAGCCCCTTTAGAGCCCTATCAGCCCCTATACAGCCTCATTCAGAGTCTATGCAGCTCCTATAGAGACAAACCAGCGCCTATACACCCTCATTAGGGGTCTATACACTCCCTATAGAGCCCAAACATCCCCTATTCAACCTCAGAAGGGGTCTGTACAGCCCATATATAGTCGTATTAGGGATCTATACAGCCCCTATAGAGCGCAAACTTTCACTATACAGACTCAGAAGGGGTCTATACAGCCCCTATAGAGCCCAAAGAGCCTCTATACAGCCCAAGAATGTGTCTATACAGCCCTCATTGAGGCCAAAAAGCCTCTATACAGACCCATTAGTGGTCTATGCAGCCCCTATAGAGCCAAAACAGCCCCTGTACCCCCCTCATTAGGAGTGTACACAGCCCCTATAGAGCCTAACCAGCCCCTATACAGACTCATTAGCCTGTGCGGTCTAATTGAGGGTGTCCCTGCTCACTGCAGGGGGGCTGGATTAGATGACCTTTGGAGGTCCCTTCCAGCCCTAACCATTTTATGATTCTATGAACCTTAGAACATCAGAAAGTGTAGCAGAAAATTTAAAGGAGCATTTTATATGTGCTTAGTTTAGACTATATGCTGAATTTCTGCAATGATAGAAGACTCTCCAATTCACATACAGTATGCTTATTACATGGAATAAATTGAAAAATTCATCAGGAAAGCAAAAACCTTAAAATAAAATAAAATAATCAAATACAGATCAATATTCTGAAGACTTTTGAGTCCAAAGGCTTGTACTGGTAGCTGAAAGAGAGGACCATCAAGCAGATATCACTATAATATCAAAATAAAAAATACATAATTTTGGAAAATTGAATTAAAATTAAGCACTTTCAAATGCTTATTTATATCTTTACACAGCTCCATGGAGTCCAGACCCTAGAAATTGTTTCTACATTGCCTTTTTTGCATTTGTTTTCTCTTGAAAATACTATTTAAATGTTATTTCTGTAATAACCACATACAAATACACCCATCATTTTATCAATTTTATTTTGTACTGGAATCTCTCCTCACTGCCCCACTTGCCTTCCTTATTTCTTGTCACATCTCTGAACCCCATAGACCATCCAGATTTAACTAGCTCTCTGCAGAACACATTCCGTTGTCAGCACATATGCTTCTGCTTCCCCAATATTGTTAAGCATTCCATTTTTTCCCCTCTCCTTTTACTGCCATTACCTTGTTGGCACTGTGAAGAGAGAATACCTTTAATAAACCCTGAACCACTGTCATTACACGCTCCAGACAGCAACCCAGGGTGTAACCAGCATCTCACCACAAGTAGGAAATGAGAAATTCTGGGCTATAATGAGAGCTATTGATATTTTTTACAGCATTTTACCATAGGCTATTTATCTCAGGTGTTTCAGTAATGGTGATGCACATGGAAAAAGCAGTGCTTTAGGCCCTTGAGCTTTTACATTTTTCTCCCACCTCAGCATGTGAATGACTGTAATTCTCATGGAGTCACAGTAGCTCTGGCAAGATATGACTTCAAATTCGTACTCTACTCATGTTATTACCTGTATATCTCTGGTAGGACTTGATTTTAGGATTTTTCTTGGTACCCTGCACTGTGGGTCCATTATTCATACATCCTGTCTTCTTTAAGACAAGCATCCTTTTCTTTGAAACGTTTCAAACAATCTTTTAGGAGTTCTTTAAATTCCCCCCCTCCCATGTTGTTTTTTTTTTTGGTTTTTTTTCCCCTAATAAAGAGTAAACCCTTTCTATGTCATCATTTTTACATTGTGGGAAGGACAATCAATTCACATTTTGGATTTTGCAGCCATGTCTCCTTCTACAGCACAGCTGCAAAGCCTGAAGGACACGAGAATGTGAGGAGAAAGTTATTCTGGGCCCCTCTGGCTTCAGCATAGGTAGGATTTCACCCAATGTGCCCTGAAACTGGAGGTCACGGCCAATGTCTGCAATTTGAGACTGAGATGAGGTCACTAATCTAATCATGACCTAAGCTTGTGCTGGAATTCCTGACTTTGGAAAGACAGATGCAAAAAAAAAAAAAAAAATCAAACCAAAACCAGTTTTAGGGGTCCTAATTAACCAATGAAATGCATTGCAGTGGTGTCCTTGCTCATTAGATTTTTATATGCATTCAAACTGTCTTCTCCGGGAGAGTGAATAAAGATGCTGTTCTCTTTCTGACACAAAGCTATCAGAAAAATAGGATAACTTTGTTCAATGAGATCAAACTTCTGCTGAAAGCTTTTTAGGACAATGATTGTCTCCTTTAGCCATATGGAATTCTACTTTCTTCTAGGGTCTTTTTTCTTCTAGGAAAATATTCAGTATGAAAAAAACAAGTGTTGGTACAACACTGAGAAAGCTATCAAACTTTCTTCATAATTTAAAGACATCAAGAGAAAGAATTATCTCTTTTCTTACCTGTATCTGATGTTACAATCCTGTCACTATGAGTTTGGAGATACTTGTATAAGTCAGGAGACTGTGGACATTCATTTTCAGAATAACGATTTTACCCTAAAAATTGATAAAAATTGAAACAGTTTTAAACCTGTAGCTTTAGGTGATCTTGCTCCCACCCCTACTTGACCTGTGGGAGAAGTTATTAATCAACATTTTGATGTTATTTCAAGTACTACTGGAATGTACCCAAAGATACTTGGAATGGACAGAGTGTAGGGAAACAAAAAGAACAGCAGATCCTTTACTGTCATTGATGCACAGTCTGGGGGATTGTTTGTAAAACAAATTTTGAAAGCTGTGTTTTTATTTTGGTTAGGTTTTTTTATTTTAAACAAACAATCTCTGGTGTATATATAAATGCATATCTGCAGAAAGCTCTGGTATTCTTTTCAGTATCAAAAAAAGTTTCTAACTCTGGTATGTTTTCAGAATACACAACCACAGTGGTGAAGAGTGCAATAGAAATGCTTACAAATAAATGTAACAAAGAAATAGGTACAGGAATTCTCATCTCCTGACAAAGAGAAAATGAAGCCTTCTGGGAAAACTTTGTGACATATACAGAAGACAGTCTACTAATTCATATAATATTCCATTGTGATCCTTTTTTTTTGCTATGTAATTAACATTATCAGTTAACTATCAGTGATGCCAAGTAATAAGTGTATGTTTTTTCTAATATAGCAAAGGACAGTCATCCAATTAAAGCACTTCATAAACATCATGGGTCCTGAAATTTCTGGATATAATTATTATTACTTAATGTCAACAAAAGCATCTTTAAATATAAAAGTGCTTTTTTTTTGCTTTTTTTTTTTTTTTCCCTGAGAAAGCAGATTTGTTTTAAGACCATTGAAATGCACAATGAAGAGAAGAAGAAGTGATATCTCCACCGGACTTCTTATTTTCAACATCTGGTTGTGGTCCGTTGGGAGAAATGTAAGTAACAGTTTACCACATGGATTACAAATGTGCTGAATTGCAAGAATGAATATTAAATGAAAATATCCATAGCACCTGCAGCTTGTCCAGGAGAATTCCCCTTGTGTGTTGTGGGTGGGTTTTCTGAAAAATCCCTAGTGAGATGCGAAGTGCAACTGCAGCTGCTTGTAGTAGCAGCTTGTCTAGTGTTACCGAAGAGTTTGCAGATTCTGTTCCCTTCAATGAATCAACATTGATCAGGGCTGCCAACACACTAAAAAAAAGAAAGGAAGGGAGCAGGATGAGGGTTGCAGGGGAAGGATTATCATCATTAGGATTATTCCTCTGGGTTTTAGATGATCAGGGAAAAAAAATAAAATAATGATTAAAAAAAAATAAAAAAAAAAAGAAAAAATAGATTTAAAAAAAAGAAGAGGCAAGCAAGAAGCATGATGAAATACAAAGCCAGTTTGATGTATCTGGGTGAGAAAACAGTGTTTACTCTGTCAAAAGGTCAGGGTTGGTTTTTTCATAAGAGAAACCCTGAAATTGTGTGTGTTTTGCTGACTTGATATACATTATGTATATACTGAGCACTGTACATATGTGACACTTGGCTACATTTCAGATCCTGTGCTAGAGGAGGTTAAACAGTGAAGAATGTTTCCCTCAGTATTACCTTTTTATTTTAAAGAGTGAGTTAATTCTGCATGAACATGCCTTGAAAATGGTGTGGCTGATTAGGAAGTATCAGACTCCCCATTTTCATTTTACCCTCCAATGAAATGAAGAGGAACAAACTCTACATGCTCCACATCTTTTTATCTTGCCTTTCTGAAGAACACTTGCACATTTAAGCATAACAAAGTGGAAATCAAAGACAGACCAATGCTGGCAGCACAAAAAGGGAATTGCTAAGTCTTTCCTTTGGTTTTATGATGTCAAGATGATTAAAAATATGGACATCAAATGATAGTTGTTTTTTTCTTTAAGAAATATTAAGTATTATTTCTATTAAGAAATATTTTTAGTCATGAGAGGCTGCCAGCTTCTTCTGTTTTGGAATTTGTGTAGGATCTTAATACCATTGCAGAAAAAAAAAACCAACTTTACACAGATTTCTTTGTATCTCTTTGATACCAGAGGTTCACAAATAACCCCCAGATTTCCCAGGGATTAGAAGAGAGCCACAGGACAAACACTTGTTACTTTGAGGCAGTCTCAGTGGGTGACTATCTCCAAATGATAGGTTTCCTCTAGAGGTGATACTTCTACCTTTGGTTCTAGCCTCTTGTACATATGTTTGGAGCTTGCCTAAGGAAACCCATTGAATCAAAACAGTTCCAGGTTTTGCACCCCTTGATTTTATGTAAATCTCAATCTAATGCTGACAGACTGGATATGGAACATACCAGCTCAGCAGTGGAGACCTCAGCTGGGTATTGGACAATATTTGTCCTGCCTTTGTTCATATGAATATTTAAGTCCACATCCTGAAGAGGAGGAGTGAGTGAATCAGAAGAGGGAGCTCTAGCTGTGCTAATGAGGCCAGAGGGGACTTGCATTGGAGTCTACCCAAAGTAGGCAGAGAGAGCTCGTTCTCTGTTTTTCATGAAGGAGGAGGAGTTGTATTTTTTTTCTGTCACTCTGGAAGTCCATGTTTTCATCCTAGTTTAATAGCTCCCAACAGACTCCCTGGTACCCTGTTGTGCTGTTCTTCTTGTCTCCTCCCTCACTCTTTTTTCCCTCCCAGGCAGACCCTGAGCATCCCACCAGCAAAGACTCCAGCTCTCCAGGAGTCTCTGATGGGGACACTTGAATCATTTTGCTTAAAATGTTTTCCTGAGTTCAGTTTCTCAACATAATGTGCAATACCATACCAATTTACACCGAAAAACTTCTACATAATGGTCTTCAGAGACATTACAGAACTTGGGACAATAACTTTAAAGGTATCAGAACTGTAAATATGTAAATATTCCCAAACAAGGGGCAAATATTGTCTGTCCCTTACATGACAGTGAAGGAAATGTGGGACAGAAAAAGAGTTTCCTTTCCACTGTGGATTTTTGTAGGCACTTCCTTTGTTATACTCTGGTTTCTCTTCATATCATATAAATCTTTTGCCTTTTACTAAATAGTTTGGTGGAGAGACACAGGCATGAGTGTCGAGGAATTTTTTGGTTGGAGGCCTGTGACTAGTGGCATCCCCCAAGGGTCAGCACTGGGTCCAATATTATTCAATATATTCATCAATGACCTGGATGAGGGGATAGATGCACCCTCAGCAAGTTTGCTGATCACCAAACTGGGAGGAGTGGCTGACACAGCAGTAGGCTGTGCTGCCATCCAGCATGACCAGAGGACACTTCAACAATAAACAAGCAGTCATAAGAGCTTGGAAGCTCTTGGAGATGTTTGGGGTGTGCCCCTTGGAGAAGGGCCATGTTGCCCCATCCCAGTCCTTTTCAGAGTTTTGTTTGAAGGGATATGCAGACTTCTTAAAAGCACTGCAAATCTGAAAGTACACTAATTTTTTTTATGTTACACTAGTCATTTGTGTAGCATTTTACAGGTAAAATTACTTTCTGGAGGTTCAAATAAACTGCTGTATTGTGTACTAGATAGAAACAGCTTAAAAATGAAGAAGTGGGCATGCATCCTTAAGTTTGCATCCTGAAGTTGTCTTGTACAAGTCTCCTGGGTCTTGAGAAGGAGCACGCTGCTTAATCCTTCTTTTTGCTTCTAATTATTGTATCATTAGAAATTAAATTTATCATATTCTTTAGCCCACTGTGAGTCCTAAAACATTTAATAAAATGCTTGATTAATCACCATGGAGGTGCTTCAGCTTTCTCTAGGGGAAATTAGTGTCTATGACTTTACATGTTCTTTTGGCATATGCAGACATACAGTCATCCAAAGCATCTGAAGACTGTTACTGCTCTGCAGGGTTACAAGAAAATTCAGTGTCAAGGGGACAAGTGGCAAGGGATCTGCCATATGTTATAGCCTGAGTTGCACTGGTCAGGCTATCAGAGAGGGACCTTAACTGTCAAGAAACCTCCAGTATGAAAAAGCTAGAAATCAAGTAGTATTGGAATATAAGTTTTATAGAACAATGTGTCTGTGCATACAGGAGGGTGCCTTAAAACAGCTTCTATTGATAGAAAACTCACTGTTGTCCTGAGGCACCTCTAAATCTGTGGTGGTGCTCTCCGCAATTGACACTTGATCAGCTCTCAGTTTGAGCTTCCAACAGAAAATACAAAGATGTTTGCCAAAATGTGATTTAAAGAATAAATGTGAATATGTGGCAGAGCTCAAGGGGTTGCATATAATGAGTAAGGTAATTGGAAGATTAGCAATTTCTCTTTTGGATTGGTTTTTAATATTTCATCATGAGTTTACTGGAAGTGTGCAGCTGAGATCTATATTACTATAATGCTTACATGTGTGACAGAAATTGAAATAACTTATCTTCCTGGTTAGTGAAAACCCTAATTACTCATTATTCCCTGCTCCCTACTTTAGCATACTCCTTGGAGCCTGGTGGTGAGCTGCATAGAGGTGTTTCTTTTACAAGGGTTATTATATAGACACCTGTTAGGATTGATATAGTTAATGCTGCATCAACATTTCCATTGATTTGGTTTATGACCCAGCTGTAAAAACTCCTTTTAGTCTGAGATTTGATGAATGATGACTGAACCATGGAGCGCAGGGGAAATAATCATTGAAACTTACTAGAGGGCAACATCAAATTAGATGAATTAGACATAAATAGGTTTCAGAAGCTTGTTTTACATATTTATAATGGGAAAAATATTTATTTCCACAATGAAAGTTTGGTGGTTTTTAGACACAGAAGTTTAGTGCCTCTGTGTACATTTTTAAAAAATAATGAGATTGGGGGATTTCAAATGGAGAAATAGTTCCTATGCCAGTTACTTAATTATTTTGCACTAAGAAATTCAATGGAATTTTAGCAGAAAATTCAGAAAAATCTATGTTTTAAGGTATAATGCTCTTCTATTTTGTCCAGATTAAAGAATCATTTGATACTTTCAGGGGAAGGTGGAAGAAATATCACCAATCTTTTCTATAATATGCATAAATAATATAGAAAACATAAAGACTCTCTGCACTAGTGTATATTAAGTGATGGCATAGAAATTCTGCTTGTCATGTACAGAGATAATCCACATAAATAAGTGACCCATGTGAAACAAAACTTTGCAATATACCTCGTGCTAAATTTGTCTCACCTTCCCCCTCATCTCAGGGTCCAAAACCACAAAACGCAACCACATGTTTGGGTAATAGTCTTCCAAACTGAAAAGAGGACCATTAACAGAGGGCGGATCTGTTTTTAAGCTCAAAAGCATCAGCCATTATAGCAGTAACAGACATGCTTCTGCAAGTGGTCCTTGTATGGGTCATGTGTCCCATCCCTTCTGTAGCCAAGTTTGATGCAAGTAATTACAGGCAGGGAGCAATTTTACCTGCAGGGTAAGATCTAGAATACAGCAAAAGAAGACAATACTGTCCCAGGGATATGAAATTTACACAGAACTTGGTCTAAATATCTGAGATAGCCCATGTCCCTTTGAAACCAAAGGGTGATGCATGTGTGTTCACTGGTACTGAATCTGAGCTCATTCATTGCACCTGACTTGGGGCATGCACTGTTAGTTCCATTACAGTATATTGTAACTTAATATTTACACATGGAAATATTTGAGTGAATGGCCTCAGCCTGGGTGACTTATGCTACACTCATCAAGGCAGTCAATCTCCTGGAGGGTTCCAGATTTACTTAACTCCTGTGGGTTTGCTAAACGTGATATAAATAATGGAGCTGGCATCACTTTCATCAACAAGAAAAGAGTGATTCTCATGGTGAAAAAATATCCATTTGTGAAGACGATATTGTCTAAGGCAAAATGTGAGAGCTGGGGTCTCAAAGGATGTAGAAGTTTAAGAAAATGTGAGATCTGATCCAGAGTTCACTAAAGTCATGGGAAGATTCCCTCCTTCCGTCTATGAGCAGGTATTGAATGAGTGAGCCTCTTGGATCAACAGAAATGGAGAAAGAGCCAACAATGAGTTATCATGACAGATCAGAAAGATGGCAACAGCACTCAGAAAAATATGAAAGTGTAGTAAATGTGATGCAAAAGTAAAGGGTTTTTTTTTTAATAGTTGGCATTCTGTCTCCTAGTCCTCTTGGTTAAGCGCCAAAGTATTTAATATCCATTAGGAGTTTTGGGTCTGATTTTTTGATCATTACTCACTTTCAGTAGCACATGTTCATTTGATGTTCTTTGTATGGTGACTATGGCCAAGTTCTTGCTGGCATATTCCCTATTGGACACCAGTGGATAATTTACTCCAGTAGTCAATGTCTGGAAGTAAATAGATTTAGTTTAAGAGATGTTCATTAATTTAAAATTCTGAGCATGATTATGTTGCATGTATTAATTCTAATCAAGTTTCATGTGAAGTAGATGGTTATACACATGTGCCTACACACACAAAAGAATCATCTGTAGAGTAAGGAAAATTTCTTGCAGAGACTATATAATTGCTTTCATTGAGCTCAAACTAATCAGAGATTGAGCTATTCAGTGAAAAGATGTTGGTTTTTACAAAACAAGACAGTGTCTGCCTGAATTACAGCAAAATGCAGCAAAATTTTTACCATGGTATTCACAACCCATATTTAAGATGGTATTTAGACAACTGACTTGCCATACATGGGAAATAGATATCTAGGTCTCTGTGGCTGATGTGGAGAATTTTGTCCAAACTATTTACATTTCTACTATTTTACAACTCTAGAAAGGCCAGGATTCAATTTTGATGGAGTTGATCATTGTAGGTATGTTGTCACAGTTCAGACAAAAGATGCTGTCTACAGCCTTCCGAGGAGAAGTTGATGGTCAAGAAAATTGAATCCTTCCATCTGTTAAGGGCCAGTCTAAATGAGATAAGAAGTGGAAAGGTAAGTGTGCTTTGGCAGAGGATAAATACCTAATCTCTCCTTTTCTTTCTGGGAACATAAATGCAGCAGATGCAGCCCACAAAAACCACTTTTGATAAGTTCATTACCTACCCTGGAAAAGCCTTATTAAAGCAAAGAGAAGGGCAGGATGTTTTTATGCATCTGCGAATATAAAGGAGACACAGGGAATTCCTTGGTTTAGCCCATCAGTCACTTTCTCTCTTGCTTGGATAGAAAAAAAACCAGGCTCAAATGAAAAGTGATGGTAATACTTGAGTGTTATTCAGAAGAAAAAAAAATCCTTGGCATACCATGTATTTTTTTTTCTCAAGTGTACCTTTATACTGTATTCAAACATATAATTCTGAGACCATTAATTTCAACTTACTAATTAAAATGGTACTTAATGTCCATAATGATTTTTACTTTATATTTGCCTTCTGGAACTACTTTATAAACCCCCTTAAATTTATATTTGAAACTAATATTAGTAGGAAGTCTGTATTTAAAATTTATTGAGTGTCTGAAACCTGTTCTTACCTTTTTATACAGGGAAAATTTTATATTTACTTCTTCATGTGAGATAAGAATAAGTATAAAAGAATTAAAAAATAAGTAGCATCTAAAATAGTGCATGAAGCCAGTTCTCGCACAGGACTTGTAAGATATATTTTACTGAATTTTTTAATATTATGTATTTCTCATATATTACCATTCATCAAATTTCAGGTTTCAATAATCCTTACAATTTCCTGAAAAGGAAGAAAAGGTGGTTAAACTGGGTTAACATAATTTTACTTAATGAAATCAAAGTCCAAAGTCAGATATTTGAGAACTAATGTGTACCACTAAATGAAATCCTTGCCTATTTCTTCCAGTTTGCCATGATTTGTTTTTCGATAAGAGCTACTTTTATGACTGGAAAATCTGTCATCAATTCTTTTGATATAATTTAAACTTCTGTGAATAAATGAATGAGGTAATAAACATCAGCATAAGGAAAATCAGACTGCTTTAAACTCTATCATATAAATCTTATAGCACATTGTGTGAGAAATATAAGCACTATTTAGTCACTGAGCATTTATTTCCATCACTCTGCTGACTGCCACCTTCCAGAATTGCACCTAGGCATCTTTGCCTAGTATGCAGTGTGACTTCTAAGAGCTGGAAAACATCTCTTTCCAGCTGCAGTGTACATAGATAATCAGCCTTTGAGATCAAATTATGACAAGGTCAAAGCATGACCAGGGTAATTTTCAGTGTTATGCAGCATAAGGATTACACTTGTAGCTAGACAAAAAAAATATTTCTTATTTTAATCTTATTTTGAATGAAAGAGTTAACATCATATTTAGTTAGAATATTTGTATTATTTGTTGTAAATGCGCATTCATTGACAAAATGGCAACTGTTAGATTGTAGTAAACTTTGTACATTTTTTACTGTTTCTAAGGCAATTTATATATGTCTTGAAGATAATCAGTTACTCAGTAGATTATTCCCCTTTTAGTTGTTTCTAAATGATAGGAAAGAATATTTATGTGGTTATAAATCCCCTGATCAGATAGAAAAATCCACATCAGATAGAAAAAAAATTGTTTTTTTTTTAACTGACAGGGCATCTACGAGAACAGACAACTTCAGCAAGAGGCAGTCTAGGAGAAAAACAATGTTTTTGCTATTGGAATGAAATAATCTGTATGGCTTTCTCCAGTGAATACTGAAATACACCTTTTTGTACGTAGTGTCACAATATCAATATCATCCTAATCATTCCACAAAGCTACAAATTGTTCTCAGTCTGGAGCAGAGGTAAATTGTAAGGGAAAAGGAGTTTTGACATTTCATCGTCACATTCATGGTTAGGGTCATGATTCATTCAGTTTTAATATGACCAAATAAAAATACACAGGTAATAACAGATAATGCAAAAATGTTTTATGGGGGGTGTTTTTTTGTTTCATTTTGGTTTTTTGGTAGGTTGGTTTGGGGTTTTTTTTGGTGTTTTGTTGTTGCTGTTGTTGTGTTTTATTTGTATTTGGTTTTGGTTTTGTTTTTTTAGACAAAGGCCAAAGTCTATTGTAAACTCTGAATTTTAACAAATATATGACTAATATAAAAACTGCTTTTCTGTGGTAAGTACACTGCCTCCATCATACAGTTCCCCTTTAAAGCTCAGGAAGGCCTCTCTCAGCTTCCAGTTTAGTCACTTTTTCAAAAGAATTTCCCGGAATTTAGTTGCCAGACTCTAAGTCTCCAGTGATCCCTTTCTCACTGCTCTGTTTTCAAGTAGTATATCCTTTTTATGAAATTTGGCTTGGGAATGATGCTGACCTTGAAGAAAGCGAGGTGGGGGATTTTAGTGGTTTGTTCCAGAACTTTGGTTGTTATTCCTGTGTTGTAATCACCTTATCTATGATGTTTTTGTATTAACCAATCAAACAAAATAAATAAATACTCTGGTATAATGCACAACATACTATTTTTCTTTGTTAATTTCTTGAAGGATTTTTGGCTGTAGTTAGTTGGTGTGGTGTGGTTTGTTTTTTTCCTGATATCATTCTTGAGGCTTATTAAACATAATTTTTTATCTAGCTAAAACATGTATAAGAATTAGTGACCTAAAGAGAAACCCACCAAGCTCCAAATAATTAGAATAATTCTATGTATACTTACTAGATCAGCATCACAGAGATATCACACTTGTGTTTCATGTTTAAACTGCTCTTCCTACAAAGCATATTGCAGGGTTAATCCTATTTCACACTGCTGAGTTGTGGTTGTGTTTTGTACAGACTGTAACTTAAACAGCATATATGTTATGTACCACCAGAACACATGTCACAAAGTGCTCTGAAGAAATAGAAATTTTGAGTCACAAGTTAATTCTGCTTCTGTTACAAGAGGGACAGTCACAATGGCTTTATTCTGTGCAGGTGAGGGGAATTCAGAGCCCCAGTTATACTGTGTGGGTCTCAGGGCCTCACCTTGAGATGCCCAGGGATAGTAGCAGTTCCAGAAATCAGAACACTGTGCAAGAAACCACCCAGTCTAGAAGTCCTAATGAGAGTGAGGGTGGGAACAAACCCTACTTTCAGAAATGTAATATATATTACAGCCTGATACAAGACAATGAAGCATCTTCAAGATGTGAACAATCCTTTTCCTATGAAGAACTAACACTTTTCCTAAAAGGTAAAGGATAAAATTTGCTTTAATCTTCTAAATTGATTATTAAGAGCATAATTTCTGAGGTTAGAGACACTCATTTAGCACCCCCCATCCCCAACATATTTGTGTCTACAATCTTTCCTTGCCTAGGGGAATTAGTGAATTGCACTGTATTATTAAGTGTTAATGGCTTTAATAAAACAAAACAAAACAACCCAAACAAATGCAAAAAAAACCCCACTCCAAAATAATCTATAATCTAATTGTTTATGAAAAAACATCAATGTTATGCCTGTAGCTTTGCAAAATTCACATACTTTTGATTTTATAAAAATTAAAATTAAGTAGATGAGCCTTTTGAACATGTTGCACATTAATATAAAAAAATGTTCTGTAACTACATTCCTCAGATAATATGCAGTTAGCACCATGCAGTTTGGGGCATGAAAAACAAAACAAACCTAAATTCTTTTACTACATTATTTCCTATTGTATGAGCTGTGAGAGAAATAGGAGTTTCCCTTTGGTGAAATATTTTGGACAAATGCATAGCGTGGATGTTCTAGGAAATTATTTGCAGCATCTTCAGTTTTGCAACACCTATTTTACATGGCCAAAAATATTACATCACATTCTCCCAAAAGTTTTACTCCTGCTTGGCAGGGAAATAAACAGTGTTTTAAGAATTTTGAAATATTTCTGAGGAAGTCTGTTTTGTCCATGCTGGCAAATTTGTAATAAAAGATTTTCATTTCTGTGAAGGCTATTAGGTTGTGTGCATATAAAAAAACTTGCATCTGTTTGTACCCTTATGAATTTTTGCATTCTTATGGGAAATAAAATGGATATTTCATTTAAAATATTTGGATTGAATCTATGTTAGTAAATAAAATAGCAAGAGACCATTGTCACCTCAGGTGCACATAATATGTATATATAGTTAAAATTTCTTTGCTGCTTTGCTTTCTAACCATCATACTGATATAAATACCCAACCCATATTAACTCCTGACCATGCCCCAGCTAAGAGAGCAGGTCAGTGTCAGCCAGTCTGGGTGAAAAATATGTCAAGATATAATCCTGCCATATTTGGGTTCATGCCTTGGCCATGGCCTGTGTGTTACTTTAGTGCAACTTAATAACTGAGCTGCTTATGGAGAAATGATTTCCTGAAAACCCCACACTGATGAGTAAGAAAAACAATGTCTAAACAGGTGAGTAAATAAAGCGTCAGGCTTTAGGATGAAGCTGGGAAGGCATGGATGATCTAGCCATTCTCTTCTCCATCTTTGCTTCCCTCTAAATAAAGGAATTAGTATCTGGAGGAGAAAAGGAGGGAGAGGAGAACATGGTCTTCCACTCACGTCCATAAGCCCTGAAGCTTCTCCTGTCATGGTCAATACTGCAAGTCTTTGACCTTATTAATGATTGATTACATAGCCAGTTTTCACTGAAATGAAGGTCAGCAAGAAATTGTTCCTTGTTATAGTTCCTGGTAAATGCAATAACCTGGAAGTTCCCATCTGACCTAAAAAGAATACATGGTGACCCAATTTAGCTTTCTTTCTCTCACACAGTGGAAGAGGAAAAGGACAACAAAGACCTAGATTAACACAATATTGGCATCAAAGTAATTCCGGAGTTTTACCTGTTTGATTCCAGAGCAAGGTACTTATGAACAGAATATATCAGAAAATTTACATTATGTTTTTCACTCTTGCAAGGATAATGTAGCAGTTTACACCTTGTACTTTAGGGGCTCTAACAGCAAAGAAATGGATTTACATATTCTTAGTGGGGAGAAAAAAAAATTAAAAAGCAGGAGGTTTTTTTTATGAAAAAGAACAAAACAAAACAAAAAACACCTGCATAAAAACTGTGCTTATAGTGTATGATACATGCAATTTATCATCATTGTGACTAGGATGGAGTGAGCCAAGCTTTCCAAACACTGTTCTTGCTGTGGAATGCAGCCATTCTTCAAGATAGTCTTCAGGGCATAAGTATTTCTAAACCCAAAGTGTTTCACAGCATATTTTAAATAATCAGTCATCATATTAAATGTTCTCAGTGACTCCAGTGTTTCTGCATTTGAGCTACTTATTACAGAAAAATTGCACACAACAGTAGAGCAAATAATTATTTCACCCTCAATACTAGCTAATCAAAACCGTATTTTCTTTCTGTTATTTGATTCCAGTTTGGACTTTTGAAAACATATAAATGGGCTGGACATAAGAAGTCTTAAAATAGACTTTTAACCAGCATTGTTCTTGGAGCTCTACAACTAGCTTAAAAGCAGCTTTGATTACCAATATGAGTTCTACTGATAGGGAAGACTGTATGGTAATGTTTAGGTATGAAGCCTCTATGTAATATCATTGATCTCAAAATAATTGATTAGTGTAAGCTGGTCATTATGACTCCCTGTGAAGTTAGTGGGAAGGGTAATTTATGAAGAGACACACACATGCATATGATAGTTTATTTCCCATCTTTTAGACATGTATTTTAGGATTAATTGAGTTGCACTCTACAACTCTAGTTAACCCTCTCTATTGACTCAAGAAAGATCATACATTATAAGCTCATCAAGAAGTACATCCTTTCCACTTCACACTCTTTTGCAGCAGTGTACTAGATGCTTGTGGCTGCTTAAATGCTCAACAGTAAAAGTAAGTATATGACAGAGAAATTACTATTTGACACATATATATGTTTGCATACAATAAAAAGTGTCCTACTTTGTAACAGATAATTATGATAAATATAAATATATTTAAAATATAAACAGAAATAAATATAGCCTCTGGGTTGTTGTCTTTTTGAACACAAAAACTACAAGAACAACACGCATGAACACTTAAAAGGACACATGGGGTTTTATGTTGATATGTTTGCTTTTCTTAAATATTCCAGTCTGAAAGAAATGAAGTACTTGTGCTTCTAAGAGGGACCTGGAATCAGACAGATTCTCCTCTGTTCAAATGACCCAATGGATCCAAATGTGAAGCTGATTCTTAAGATTTCATCAAATTCTCACCATGTTCAGTGGAATTTTAGATTTGGTTTGAACAACACAAATGAGACAAATTTTCACATCAAATGATGAATGAAGTGCTAAAATTAAGTTTGTGGAAGCATGAGGAACATATTCTAGGTTACTTCAACTTATGTAAAACTCACATGATTTCATGTTTAGTAAAAATATTAGACTTTCTGAGTGAACCTTAAGCAGAGTTTTAAGTGAAACTTGGCTGATTTATGCTTTGCCTTCTCACACGATTTTGACAAGGAACCAGACAAAATTTGGCAGTTTTGACTGTGTTTCATTTTGACATTTTGATATTATTTGGACCTGAAACACAAGCAAAACTTGTAACTGTGAGCCCACCCAGAAAGAATCTGAAGCAGCCCAGCCCTCCATAAAATTATACCATGGATTTTCATATAATTCTGACATACAGAGGTTAAATTTAGGTGAAATGAATCCTGTGCTCCAGGAACACCACCATTGGTAATGAGAACCACCACAAGAGAGAGCAATAGTTTCCAACTCTAGCCTACATGGCACTAGTTGACATATTTCTATATTCTTCTCTCAGTTGCTTCTTCCACACAATCAGCTGAAATGGCAGAGCTTTAACACACTTAGAACCCAGGTGTACCCCCTACACCAATCTCATCATCTGACTACCTTGTACCACCAACTACACCTACTCAAACCCATCTCCTAGTTCACTTAAAGTAGATTGACATAAGATATGCTTCACCTCAGCAAGCGTTTACTTCCCATAGGCTTTTTCCCTCCTGAACATGGTCCTTTGTCCTTAAGCATGAGTATAGACCTTGAAAATGATGGGTTCTGGCTGATGCCAGAGAGTCAAGATGTTTCTGCACTCAAGTACTTAGCTGAAGGATCTGTCTGCAGCTCTACTAAATGCCTCCACCTAGACAGACCTGGCAGCTACTCTGTATTAGTAGTATTACAGAATCACAGTATTAATATTGCTTGTATGGAAATTTCTGCACCACACTAAGCAGAGCTGTGTATCAGTACTAGCTTTCCCATCCTGCCAGTGAACTTATATCATGCTATAGAGGTATGACACTTGGAATAATTTTTTTGGTTTTTCAATATCATAGGCATAAGCAACAGTACAAATACTGGTAAAGAGAGATACCCAATAATTCCCTGATCCAGGGAAATACATTTATAAGGATAAAATAATTTAAACACACAGATTTTGTGTCTAATTCCGAGTCAGTTATAGTTTATTAGTGTATTTCCATTCATTCCAATGCATCATGTCCTTTGTCATTTTAGTTGTAATTGTCAGTGATTGTGAACTGAACTGTGACTGGTGAAAACATTTGTGGAGATCCATCAATGCACTGTAACCCATAATTCACTGACCAACTTTTTCCCATTACACCTTTGGGCAGCTCTAGCTTATCATTATTTTATTCAGATCGCTATAAAAGAAAAGAGAAAAGAAAAAAAAAAAGCTAAAAGGCTTTTCTAGATGATCCAGTATGTCATTTACCTTTACATATATTTCTGATTGCCCTCATTGAACACAGTTCAGAAGCTTGAGAAGTTACAGACTTTGATATCAAAAGAGTACCAAATTATACCTCAGAAGAAAGAATGCATAGACAGCAAACAACATGCAATGCGACAGATACTTTTCTCCAGGAGATTTCTTTTCAAGCATCCAGATTTATAAGAGAATTGCAGAGCAAAACATATATTTTGCTAATGGTTAGTAATAGTTTCAAGGAGTTAACAATGCTTTCTGACATGTATTACTTATATGACAGATTTAAGGAATATTCCATTCAAATTTAACACTTTGAGTCTTAAAGCATTTCGTAAGATTAAAAATTACAATACTGTATGTGTCATGAAGAAGCAGATCATCAGCAGGCTTAAAACACCAGTTGTATCAACTTAAATGTTTCAGGTTGAGCTGAGGAATAAAAAGCTCAAAAGCCATCTTCAGGTTTGCCCAGTAAAACATTGTTAGGGGAGAGAGTGAATGACAAGTTCCATGTTGCATTCTCTCACTGTAATGAAAAGTATTGCTTACGAAATGACATGAAAGGGTAAGCTTTTGCACCTCAGATTAAGTCAGCCCTGACCTACTGCAAGAGGAGTTCCTACGGCACAAACACATTCACCCTGACTAACAGGTCAGTGACCTGTTACATAAAGAAACACACTATGGTAAATTGAGACAATTTACAGAGAATGTAAGGGGTTGGAAGGGATCTAGAAAGATCATCTAGTCCAACTCCCCCCAGAGCAGGATCACCTAGTCTAAGTCACCCAGGAATGCATCCAGGTAGGTCTTGAATGTCTCCAGAGAAGGAGACTCCACAACCTCCCTGGGCAGCCCATTCCAGGCTCTGTCACCCTCACTGGGAAAAAGTTTTTCCTTGTGCTTCCCCTAAACCTCTTGTGCTCCAACTTGTACCCATTGCCTCTTGTCCTGTCATTGGATGCCATTGAGAAGAGTCTGGCTCCATCCTCCCTGTCACAGAAAGAAGTTATGAATTTAAAATTAAATCAGTGTCTTAGGACCAAAGCAAGCAAGTACTATTGAAAAAGATCCCAGCAGGAGAGGAAGAGACCAATTCATACATTTACATTGAAAACCAGTATGCACCGGTCCAAGGAAGAGCGGAGATGCAGAATATATTTTAAACTACAGTGAAAAAAAAAAAAAAAAAAAAGTATAAGTTCAGAAAGCTTTCCAATGTGAGGCCAGGATTTGAAGAAAGAAGAAGGGGAAATAAAGGAAGAGAGAGAAAGAATCTTTACATTGCCAGACCTCTGCACTGATTGTAGCCAAGATACTGGAACAGCTAAAAAGGAATTTTGGAGTTAGATATCATTTAAGTTTCTGTTTTCATATTTCATTTTTTTTGTTTCCAATTTTGCAGTCAGGAATTCATCTCCTTGATTTCTAGGACACATTTGTTTCCTTCTTTAGGCTTGTCTGGTGTTAAGAATGGACTGCTTTGGCAAGAGGAAAGCTATGGAGAAATAACCTCAGATGTTGGATTAACTCATGCTGGACATTGTCTTTTGCCACAGGATGAAGGACAGAAATGGAATTAAGATGTAGAATGTATTGTGAAGTTCTTGATAACCCTTTCATGGTTTCAAAAAGCAAGCTTTTCAGAAATATAAAGTAGCCAATAAGGAACTGTGTAAACTAAATACAGGAGAACAAATGAGGCAGAGTGGAAATCAGACATTAAACAATTCAGTGTTTTGTATTGTTTTTTAATGCAAACCCCTCCAGATGTTAAAACAAATAAACAGCATGTGACAACTGATTTATTAATAATCCTGGTATCAGGGTTAACTTTATCTTGCTTTTCTGCCTTTCCTCCTTATTACAACTATTGCTTGAATTTCCAAATGTGTTTGTTTCAGCTTTCTGTTAAAAATAATATGTGCACCAGGTCACTTTTGCTGTAGAGTGAGTAAGATACATTTCAAATATAGTGCCACTCAAACATATCTAGGAATTTTTATATTTTAGCAACAAAAATATTTGTTCACCTTTGTGTTGGTGTCGCAGGCAGTTTTTTTGTTTACTACAATTAGCACCAGTAGCTGAAGTTCTCCACAAGAGAATGATTCAAGACAGATGATAAAAAGAAGTGAGGGGGAAAATAGCAAAAAGATGTGGTTATAACAGTAGAAATTTCACTTATTAATGTTTTGTCTTCACTGTGGAGTTACTCAGCTGGTGCCCCCAGTTTGGCAACAACAAAAACTTCTGAACCAACTAGATTGATGCCTTGATCTAAACTAGATTAATGTCAGACATACAGGTTACAGCCTGTGCTTGAATTATTCTTCTTCTTAGTGTAATATATAGCTAACTTTGCAGAGAAGATTCAGACATTCTTCTTGTGCCTTAGCACAGTTTCCTCTTCGATCTTCTCAGGTCATGGAAAAACAGTGTCTTCAGAACCACAGGATGTCTTCATGGAATTCCTGACTTACACCTGAGATTCACACCTAGCTATTGATATTCTGTACATCATAATATACTGTCATATAGCTAAAGTTACTGGCAACAAAATATGAAAAGAGTATTTACATTAGCAAGGAGAGATTAATCTTCCCTCACTTCAGTTACCTGTGGTATGAAGTGTGATGCATAGGGTCTATTTTAGGTGTCTATATGTCAGTGAGAAGAAGATAACCTTAAAATGCCTATTCATTGGCTATAAAGAGAGGCTGAGATGTATATATTTATTTTTGTTAAGATTAATCCCATTCCAAGTGACTAATCTCATCTGGGAAAGAGCTACCTTTTTTTTTTACTGCCCTGAGCTCAGAGTAAATGCTGGACTGCAGTGTTAAACAGATTAGCTGAGGTCGTGAGAGATGCAAAGCAGGGTGGAGTGTAAGCACTTACAATTATCTACCCTTTCCCAGCTGAACCCAGTCACTCCTGTGGTGGGTGACCCTTCCTTTCTATTTTCTGTGTGTTTTACAACAGCTTGCTTTTTAATGAGAATATCTCAGCTGAAATGTTGTGGTTGTCCTAAGATAAATGTTCATCATCAAGGTGGAAGGTTAGACCAGAGACAGTGGAGTAAGAGATGAGCTCTTCTCATCTTGTACAGGCAAGTGCCAGACAATAGAAAAGGTCACCACTTGCATCTGAGACTGGTGCAAAAATATCTTTTTTGCTCTTTCCTATTTCTGTTTAAACTAAATAGCCCAAATTCACACTTACTGGGCAACATACAGACAGGGATCTGTCTGACTCAAGAAGTAGTTTACCTGAGGTTGTAGTTAAAAGTTAACAAATGAGAACCTTTCCTGCCACAGGTTCTGGAGATCCCATGAGCATCCATGTAAGGGACCTAAAGAATGTCCAGGTAGGATTGTTTTCTCACTGAAGGGATCTTGGAAAATTATACAACTCAAAAAATTTGAAAGGGCATAACCAAGATTAGAGGGTGACAAACAGACAGGTGATTGATAAATTGGAGAGAGAAACCATGCAGTGTCATGATACATATGAACGCTGAGAGATAAAGACATGAATATATAGATGTGGAATTACATTTTCAAATGTGTTTTTGCATTGTGTTTGTTCTTTCTACATGCTTCAACAATACAGGTTGGATCTGTCTTGAAGAGTTTATCTCATAAACCATAGATTTTAATCCACTCTGGAGTTAGTTAGTCAAACAGACAGGTGCTCATCAGTTCTTCATTGTGTCCTTTAACTTTCAATAAAACAAAAGAAAACAAAGAAAAAAAGAAATAAAACAAAAAAAGCAATCAAATCAACTAAACAACAAAATACTGAAATTGGTTAATATAGATTTTCTTAACAGAGTATTGTGGCAACCAGTTGTTGCCATAGCAAACCATGATTACCCAGATGAACACCAATCCACTGGGACAGATGAGTAGCCTATTCCTGAGCAACAGCAGGAATTGAAAAGTTGTCATCTTTCAGGTTTCATCTGGCTTCAGTGCAGCAACTACTTAGAGTTTTGTTTGTTTTGCTCTATTTATATTCTCTATCATATGCACGGATGCATAAACTGATCCATTTCAGGAATCTGTTCACTGATGTAATCACCTTGTTGGTGAAGTTTGTCAAGGCATAAGTTGTAGCAAAATAACTTCAAAATCTAAGCAACACTTGCCATAAAATACCTTATCTCACATTTCAACAGAGAAAAGCAAGACTATACCATTTCCCATTTTATGTGTGAGGCCATAAAAATCAAATAAGACTCAACTAGGAAAAAATCTGGGCTAATGAAAAACTTATGTTAAAAATGAAGAAACTCTGTAGGGTCAAGTGCACATTGATTTCATAATCCAAATCCTGTAAGTTGCTTTTCCATTAACTGGCAAAACATTTCTTCAAGATTCGCCTTGACTAGAAAGTGCAGTTTTTAACATGATAATCTTAGCATAAGTTTTTAAATCCTTATCACAAACAGAATTATAGCTGAAGTAATCAGAATAATATAACCAAGATTTACTTGTATCTTCTCTGATCAGTTAATAATGATCAACATAGTGTCAGATAAGTCAGATCTTCTTGTGTGCTCAAAATTTTTGTTTTAACATTGCCTGGAAATATCATTGCCTGGAAACCTTCTGAGACAAGCTGGGACATTGCATCTCCCCATGGATCCCCTAATGGCTGATGAGAATGATTTAGTACTGTGTTCTGTTTGTAGGTTTGCATGCCTTTTCTATGAGTATAATGCATTTCCAAAGAAGTATGATGAGAAGATCTATATGTTGACAGTGAGCCTCATACTATGGGTCATGACCACTCTAGGAGTTGTAGGAGAGTTCGAAGAGGATCACAAGGTGCTATAAAAAGCTTAGGGAGTTATTTTAACAACAACAACAAGAATAAAAACACAACCAACAACAATGACAAAAGATAGACAACAGGAATAGTAAATTATGCTGATTTAACACTTGATAAAAAGCAACAACCCTTAATTCTAACTCCATTGTCCTTGCTCCTGAAATGTTGTACTCTATTAAGACATTTAGGGCACTTGCAGGAAGAGAGAGGGATGAATAGGCTCACAATATGCAAAAGTGGAAATTATGTTTCAGCTCATTACCTCCCTAAATGGAGTTGGGGTCTTAGACTATCAGTGATCTCACAGCAGAGAGTGTGCATGAAAGGGAAAGAGCATGTTTGCGGAAAGGGAAAACCTCTTCTCCCAGGGCTATGCTCATATGGTCAGTGAACAGCCTATGATCCCATGTGATCCCATGAGATCTCAAACTAAAATCTGTGCCACTTCAGCATCAGGGTTTTGGATTGAAAGTTAGCCATAACTTAGTTTTTCATAGAAGTGACCAGTGAGCTGTCTAATTATTACATTAAAACTTCACCAATCTAAATCAAGTGTACTATAGAAAAATAAGGTAAAAGAAAAAGTGGAGTGAGCTGGATGCCAAGCAGAAACAAAACCTGACAAGTTGGTACTGCTTCTATTGTTTCTTTTGTTATGCAGGAAGATGAGCTGCACGTCCGGTGTTGTGGAATGAGTAAAATGGTGGGGCAGAAGAGTAAGAGAAACCTGATGAGAAATAGGTCCAGGACACCAGAATCTCTCTGGTTCTCCATGGAAAGATGGGACATTGCTTACTAGTCTTTTCTATATTCATTTTGATCGTAGATTTAGATTTAATGAAAGGTGAAATCTGAGGTTACCTGAACACTTAGTGAACCTTCTGCCAATTAAAGGTTTTGCCCTAAGGACCACACCTTGTGATGGCTGAATTTCACTGCCACCCCTTCCAAAGTGTTTTCCCTCTGCTACCTTGTTATTGTAGTGATGGTGGCATTGTAAATTATAGTCCCAGATGGATGAAGAACTCTTCTGAACTGATCCTAGTGCTGTTCCCTATAGTATTGCTAATGATTACACAGCTGCCTACTAGGCATTCTAGAGCCTAGTCTTGTGGGTCTGCCTCCAGCACAAGTTGCAATAAAGTTTATTTTCATTCAAAACAAAATATATTGGGATTATTGTCAAAGCAGCCCCAGAGGCTTGCACAGGGGGTCTAGTAAGCATTGGTAAGAAAATTAGAAGCCTTGAGGTTATTAATGTTGCTAGAACAGCAAGCTTAGTGGCCAGCAGAGGTATAATTTACCTACACTAGCATCACACGTTGGAGCAAGGCAATCAAGTAAGAGGTCAAGGGACTTTAACATAACATAAGATAGATATATAGCCCCAAGCTTTTTAGGCCAGATTCTCAGCTGCTGTAAATCAATGTCGTTTCATGGGAATCAGTGGACCTATGCAGTTTTCAATGTGCTAAGAATCTGGCCTATACCCTTTATGGAAGTTATCCTGAGATCTGAAATGAATGCAGCAGCAAAACTCAATTTTCATTTTTGCTTTGTTTTAAAGCCAACACATGACATTTTTAGCTCAGCTGTACATTGGTTTGGAGAGCAAGACTGTAGTTTAACACTTTTGGCAAGCACACATCTCAAAATGGTCATGAAAAAGCTGATGAGATTCCATCAATATACATTAGCTAATAGAGAGAAAACTTAAGTAAATGCAGAAGGAGAAAATATCTTCTTTTTTAACTGATTATTAACCAAAGTTCAGGTAGCATATAGTCTTTTTGCCTGCAACTGTCGTTTCTAGTCTATAAAACAGCAGTTCATGTTCCTATTTATAAAAATGAGTTAGCATATGTTTGAACAATAAGATAGTATCAGCCTTTGGTGATTTAAGTGACATGAGAGTGTGCTGTGTATTCATGCCAGAGGATAAAGTGAGGAAGCTAACAGAGATAGCAGAGAGTGAGGAAGACACAGACAAGTAAAATGCATGCACCATTCACTCACAGATACACAAAGGCCAGTTCTTCTCCTGGGTACATGTAGATATAGATCCAAGCCACAACTTTTATTCCTAGCTTGCGGTCCAAAATCTATGTCTTACTGCAGTCCCAAAGCTGATGGAGTTTCATGGAGCAGGGAGGGGATTGTATTTGTTGTTTTTGTTCAGAATAATTTGCGGCAACTCATAAATATAAATCCTGTGGTAACACTTGAATCTCTACCAGCCACTATACTGCAGTAGTACCATTTCCTGTACTCAAGAAGTTTTTATATTTAATGATTTATGACAGTTATGCATAATACCTGTCACAGGAAGAGACTCTGACTACCTTCCTTTGATGAAAAATGTAATACTGACTAACAAGAAACTCAAGAAGCATAGACATTTTTCTGAAGACAGATCAACCTGTAAATCAAATCAATTTCCTTGTCTTACATATCTGTATGATAGAAGTTTGAGTCCCACTTTTGTTGCACTCTGTTCTTGCCCTTTGTTTAGACAAGGACGTGACTCCAATTATCCCATAAGAGGAAATTTAGTTGCTGTAGTTTGCATTAATGCATCAATACTACGAAGGAGTTCTGTCCATTTCGAAGCTTATGATTATTTTTTTTTTTAAGTTCAAGGTAAAACAAACTGAAAGTTGATAATATACCCTGTACTGAGAGCAGAAAAGAACAAGAGGTGATGGAAGGGAATTACAGTATTCAACTCAACATCATCATGTTCCCTTCATCCTCTTGAGTGAAGCATTATTCCCAGTTGTGCTTCCACACCACTTTTCTGGCCAGAAAGAGCAGGAGTCTTCACTTCCACACCTCCTTTCCTTTTCCTTCCTCTCTATTTGCTCTCAGTAAATAGAATCAAGCAGGACCCTGATGAAGATTGAGTGAGCTGTGTCCCCTCCACCAAGTTAGGCTGGGGTGAATTTAGACCTTTCCTCTTCCACCTGCCCACCTCCAGTACTGTAGGTGGCTGCTCCTTCCCCAGCAGCAGCATCAGCAGCCGCAGAGCAGCTGGTTCCTCCACTAGCAGAGTTCACAGATCATCATGCTCATTAACACAAACTGAACTCGGCTGTGACTTAAATTGATATACCAGACAGTCAACTGCAGTTGCTGGGGAACCAAACACTCTAACTGTTCTGTTGCCATCACTGCTGCTGAGGAGGAAACCTCCAGGCAAAGAGCTAGGGGTAGAAAACTGAAGAGGATGACTTCTTATGTTACACCAAGCTGGACCACCACAGAGCTTTGGAAGTTCCATCTGTCACTGAGTTACTCTGGAACAGGGTTGTAAAGCATGTGATGGGCCAAGGAAATCTGTTTTGCCATGTTCCTTTGCATGGGTAACTGAAAACCCACAGCTTCACTCAACCCATGTCCTCAGAGTTTTCATGCTTTCTGGAAGGAGATCTGCATTCAGAAGCCAGACCTGGTGACAGGGGACCATCTGGCATGCTTGTAACACTTTGCTTTTATGCAGGTATCCTGTAAGGTTGAGAAAATCTTAAGTTTAACTGTATTGCTTCAGGTATTGTGAAAACATTGTGTTTCTGGATAACTAGGGATGATGGGCAGTGAGCCATCCTGAGGACCAGGAACCAGAAGGTTGTTATTGGCATGTTATATGGAAAACATATAGCTGATTCTTTCTTGGCCATTTATCTCTCATCCTAAACAAGGGGCAGAAATTTTAAGTGTTAACCCTTCCAGATATGTACAACGAGGTGTCACAGGCATTCATTGACTATTTTAGAGTAAGCAGGCTGGTCCACTGCTCCTATGTAAGGATGGAAACTTTGCTAGCCAGGATGCAATCCTTACCTACATTACATATAAGAGTTTGTTTTCACTGATCTCCATGGCTTTTGCCTGTCGATACTTACAAAGAATCTGACCCACAGTTCTCCAGATCTGTGAGTATGGGATGAGATTCCACACACTGTGTTAAAAACATCTCTTGGTGATTCCCAAAACACTTGCAAACATAAGAAAGGATAAAGTATGAGATGAATGGGAAGCTTGAATGAAATAGGAATTGTAAACCTTCAGGCAGAATTTCTCTCTGGAGAGTTCAGAGTCTCCTCTTACTAATAGGTAAAGATCACATGGCCAGGGAGGATCACAGGCAACTCCACAGCAAGATCAAGCCATAAACATGATTCCTGTGTTATTTTAGCTAAACCAGGAACAAATATGGCACCATTTGATTCTGGCTTTCAGCTCTGAGACAGGGTAATAATGGTGCTCATGCCAGCTGGCTATCTGCTCTGCAAGAGTCAACAAGTTTCTTGACATGCAACGTCTTTCTATCTCATTTGTTGATTGCAGCAGTGAAATATTTATGAACTGCCATCAGTGTCCAGCTTTTCAGTTTTGACCCAGTAAAGGATAAATATGGGACAATTTGCCTTTGGCCTTTCACTTTGGCCAGTGACCAGCTTTCTGTCTTCTTGTGGTTTCAACTGGATGGGGAAACAACCATCCCCTAGGTAAAACCCTTTCCATATCTATGACTTAGTGCAGAAATAAATGATTTTTAAACCAAACACACAGAATGAGAAACAAATCCCACACAGTTGTCCAATGGCCTTCAACCTCCTGATGGCTTGATGCCATTTGGCTGCCATCTGGCCACTTCAGTACACTAATTAGGAAATAAGTTTCTCACAAAGTTCCCTTCCATTTTTAGTCCTACCAAAAAAGAAAAAGCAAACACACCTTTCCTATAACACCCTTCCGATCCAAAAAAGGGAGAGATGTGACACAGGTGGCTCTTGAACTTTCAACTTTGAGTGGCAAACTACCAACTAGCTACTGCTGGACTTCACACTCCCACTGCAAAACAAAACCTTGCTCAGGCAAACTGTTGTGTCTTGCCAGCAAATTAGTAAATAAATACAAAAGTCAAACCTAGTTGGAAGTATTGCAGACCATTTGTATGTGATAAACAGTGAGTATAGATGTGTAGTTTTTGGTAGATATACAAAGAGCTAGACATTATGAACAAGTTCTGTGCAAAAGTGTTCCTGCTTTGAACAAAAAACAGAGGGGACGTGAAGGATCTTTACTTTTCTGCAGAGTTTTTTCACATACTGATTCTGCAGGCATTTGCCTAATTCCTGGAAGCAGAGCAAATCTGTGCTTTCAGTAGTGGGCATGCAACCTTCATGCCCCTCCCTGCTGCCTACCAAAATCTTTATACTTCCAGGACCCATGAGATACATAGGAATGCCTCAGACAACTGAAGGAAGGAGGTCCTGAGAGTAGATCTCAGTCAGGTGAAAACAGGGGCTCCCAGGGGCTCTGGTGCTCTACCGCAGGATGAGGCTGTACTAGACATGCAGCTGGATTGGAAGGTGACCTGATGCTGTGGCTCATTTCCTACCACATCTGGGTGTTGCAATTATATGACAGTCCCCACATTAGTATGTGCACTCACGTGAGAAAGCTCCAGGATAACAAATGCATATGTAATGCTCAAGAGCAATTGAACACCTGTATGCCATGCAAGGATAAGACTTTACATAGATTATGTAACTTTTTTTTTTCCGTTGGTGCAGAAGGCCAGGAATGTTTCATCAATATTAGCTTTTCTCATCCAAACAAATTTTTTAACCCCACTGTGACCCTAGGATTTATCTTTTCTATCCTTTGTCCCATATAGCATGTGATGTCCACAGACAATGGGTGTTTTCCCACTCGTTCTCTCAGTGCTCCATCTGCCCATGAAGACTCTAAGGGTTGCAGGAGATGTGGTTCTCCCACTCTACTTTTCCCATTACAGATTCTCTTCCATCCTGTCATTTACATTTACAACGTGACTCCAAGCCTGTTTATAGCCAGAGAAGTCTTTTCATTGACTTTCATTGACTGTGGGATTTGTATCAAGCCTTTATGAACCACACATGTACCCAACAGGTATTTATTAACATGAGCTGGCCATGTACTGTATGCCATGAGTGTGGAAAAAACTAACAATAACTTTACAATTACCCACCTAAGCCCTCTAACAGGCTCCAAAGGCATGTTTCTTTGCCAAGCAAGCACTGAATCAAGTTTGACATTTCTAGGGTAAATCATTTTTGTGTTCTAAAACCAAAAAAAAAAAAAAAAAAAGGTTAGGAAAAAGTCCAAAGAGTGAGAACATCCCCATTTTTGGACAATAATATCATCCAAATGGCTTAAAATATTCCAGAAACAAATGTGCATTCTGGGATAAGGCTGCTGACTGCTAGGTAAAATTTCAGGTGGGTCTGATGGAGGTTGGAAAGATTAAGCAGGGGTTAAAACAGGATTAACAGAGTAACTTTATTATTATTCTTTTAATTAGCCATGGAGATATTAGTGCTATTCACAATCTTTCCAGAGTGCTTAGACAGCTCTGGATAGTACAGCTTTATGTGTTGACTATACATTCTGGTATTAGAGTTCTTTCATAGGTTTTGCCTAATGTATCTTATTTTTGATTTGTAGGACATAGAATCAGATGTTATTTTTTGGTGTCTGCTTGAATTTAATGGGTGGAACCTGTACCATCAGAAAGGACAGCCCAGTGGACTTGGAAAAGCTTCATTCTGCTGTGTGAGTGGGGTGTCACAAAGGACTTTCCACACTTTTATCAGAAAATAGCTCTAAGCCAAAAATTTTGGATCCAGACCTAGATAAAAAGTGCCTCCAAGGACAAATCTGATTAGCTCAAGCATTTCCATTCAGGTCAGTTTCTGGTTGTGATGTAAAACAAGGATATTTCATTGAATGTGCAAGTTTTGCATAATCTATTCTCTCAAGCCTTTACTTTTTCACTTTCTGCAGCAAATCAATCATTATAATACTAGAAAAAGTTTAGTCTTGTCTTGTACATGTTATAGCTCAGTTGAGCTTGATCCTGGTGAAATATACATCTCTAAGAAAGAATTTTGGAGACAGGTATCTCCTAACAAGTAGTTTTGTCTTGTTAAAGTCCAAAAGCTTTTAAAAATAGATGTAAAAACTGGAGTTTTCTGAATCCTAAATAAACTTTTACAGGAACATTAGTGTCTTGTTTGTTTGTTTGTTTGTTTGTTTGTTTTAAAATAAAGGTACCTTAAAGAAGTTTAAAAAAAAAAGTGTTTTTTTTTAAAAGTTACCTTATGTCCATATTTATGAGATGCTTTTGAAAGTCATGGCTGATATAACTCATAACACTTTTCCATAGATCTTGATGACCTTTTCTTCATCTGTCCCCCTGAAGACACATGTACCTTGGTCCTCTCTTCTTTTGTTGCTTCAGAAGGTCTGTGGTTCCAAGGGTTAAACACAGGATTGCACATTCACAGGTGTGAAAATACTTCTTTTTTTTTTTTTTTTTTTTTTTTTTTTTTTTTTTTTTTTGGCAGGGCAAATGCACTAGGCAACTTCTGCATGTTTGTGCTTTGCGTAAGGAGGCCACCTGCTTCTAATGTTACAGGAATATGTTGGCTAGTGGAAAGGCAGACACCATTTTTTACTAATTGAATAATCTGTGTATCTTATCCAAATACCAGGAGATTGCTTCTATCCCATGATTAGCTTGGAGCTTTGATGACATATATTAAAAAGCATATATATATACATATATATATATTCTGAAATCAGTTTCCTTCTTGATTCAAATATTTTTATTCATAATATGGAGTGATGGGAAAATGGGTATTGGATTAAAGGAATGGTAAATAGGAAACAATTGCTTACTTGGATTACCAAGTCAGTTTCTAGGTAGGGTACAGTTTGATAGGTAGGAATATTCAACTGCTTGGCACAGTGAATAGCAAAACCATGTAGTAGTTAAAAGCAAGCTTGCATTAATGATTTCATTGCCTGAACTAAATTTGTAATGTAAATCATTTGGAGGTGCTCTAAGGCATTTCTATTCTTAGAAGAAAAGTCACAAACTGGAAAGTACGTCACCTTTGCAATCAGCACCCCCTTTAGCCTGTAATGTGGAACACATGGTGGTTGAAGAGGTTACAGTGTTACAGAAATGTCATTACAGAATTTCTCTGTGTTAACATGTATCATCTGTCACATAATTGTTTGTTTTACAACCCATACCTATAATGGGCTAAGTGGGGACTATTTATATCAGTTAACAATGAGTGCCTTTAATTAATATTTCATGCAACTGGAACATGTTAAAGATTCTGACACAAATCTGGCTTGGGTTGCTAAATTCCATATGAATTTCATTATGAAATTGCTAAGACATTACAGTTGCTCAGGTATTGAGGTTTATAAGTGCACTTCATCTGTTACAAAACTAGAGTAAGTCAGTCACATGCATGTGAAAGAAAAATCTTCAAAACAATAACTTGGTATATGGTACAGCTGAATGAAAGTTTAAAGTAGGAAAGATGAAAATGTTTTATGATTTGAAATGTGCCTGTATTTGCTCTAAACCTGCAAATTTACTAACATCTGCACAGCTGAAGCATTATATAGAATAGAAATAAATATCACAATGAAGTATCATATTGTACGCAAAAATGATAACGAAAGTGTGTATGAAATGGATCAGTCCACAGAGATATTCACAAGCTGCTGCTAGACTGTAGGATGAAAAGATGTTCTTTTTGACCGTGTTACAAACATATCTCCCATGCTTTCTCAGTGAACTCAGTAAGCTAAATATTTAGAGAGATCCTCACTCCCAGCCCGGGTCCTTTTTAGTGACTGAAGTGGTCAATAGGACATTTTGGAGCTGCAGTTCACACTGAAGGAGACCCCCAGCCCTTGTGGGACTTTTGTCCATAGAATTTTCATCATGAAGAGTGGGGCTGGAAGCAGTATTATGCATGGAGTGATGTGAGAAGAAAAGATACTGTTTTAAAATTCGGGTACTGTCCTGGTCCTTAAGACTGATCAAAAGAACATGCTAGATTCAGGTTTATGTCAAAATGACAACCATTCAGGAGACTAAGAGAGGGAGAGAAAAGGATGTCAGGAAATCCCAGCAAATTCATGCCACCACGTTATCTACTTAGATGTACAAGCACAGCCTCCATCCTTCTGCATGCCACAGTTCCTGAACCTAGCACCTTTTTTTTCTTCTATATCTATTATTAGACTGGTAAATTTACATTGTAAAGACACTAAATCAGCAGCTGCTTCTAGAACCTGTTTTCAGTATTTTAAGATACTGAATTAGAGAAGGAAGAAAGCTCAAGATGTCTATTTTTTTCTCCTCCTTCATTTGTATCAGCTACCTGTATCAGTGCCTATGATTTTCTGTCTAAACCAGTTTCTAACAGGCAATCTTTACAGACAGCTTAAACAGAATCCTATGGGTCATAGCTGATCTATTAATTAGTGTACAGATCTTTTTTTTTTTTTATGGAATACCAGAAGCTGGTAGGTTATTCTAAATAAATTAACTCCATGTGAAATCACTTATGCTCTATTTTCATAGACAGAAAACCCCTTTTTACACAGAATGGGGTTGGAAGGGACCTCTAAAGCTCATCTATTCCAACCCCTCTGCCAGAGCATGATCACCTAAAGTACATAACACAGGAACAAGTCCAGGTGGCTTTTGAATGTCTTCAGAGACAGAGATTCCACCACATCTCCTGGCATCCTGTTCCAGGCTCTGTTATCCTTACAATGAAGAATTATTTCCTCATGTTGAGGTTGAACCTCCTTTTGTCCAGTTTATGGCATTGCCCCTAGTCCTGTCAATGGGCACCACTGAGAAGAGCCTGGCCCCATCTTACTGACACCCACCTTCTAGATATTTATAAAACTTGATACGATCCCCTCTCAGTCTCCTCTTCTCCAAGCTAAACAAACCCAGCTCTTTCAATCTTTTTCCGTATGGTAGGTGCTCCAGGCCCTTAGTCATCTTAGTGGTCCTGTTCTGGACCCTCTCCAGTAGTTCCATTTCCTTCTTGAACTGGAAGCCCAGAACTGGACACAGTACTCCAAGTGAGGCCTCAGGAGCTCAGAGTAGAGAGGGAGGAGAATGTCACTCACCATGATGACCACACTCTTCCTAATGCATCCCAGGATGACATTGGTCTTCTTGTACATGAGGTTGTACTGTTGGCTTATGTTGTTCTCTAGGACTCCCAGGTCCTTCTCCCCAGAACTGTCCTCTAATAGATCAGTGCCTAACCTGCACCAATAAATGAGGTTTTCCCTCCCCAGATGCAGCACTTTATACTTGACTTTACTGAATTTCATTAGATTTCTCCCTGCCCAGCTCTCTAGACTGTCACTTGAGTTTTTCCACACAGAGCATGCCAGCCATCCTGTCCCATTGGGGTACACTTGGCAATAGTAAAGATCTTCATGGTTTGTTCCTTTGTTAAAAAAAAGGATCTAATTTAGGAAATGTGTTGTCAGTGTTCCAGATAACAGTAAAGTAGGTCCTGCAATGACACCTCTGCTCTTTTTATATTAATTATTTTTATCATTCTTTTGAATTGTTTACCAGAAATGTGGTGCTGGATTTGCACTTGGTTTCTACAGTGAGTTGTAAAATTTGAGAAACTGCTGCTAATTTACAATCATATTCTCCTCCATTTCTATTCACCTGATTCCTTAAGAAATAGTATGAAGACTTCTGTCACTCATGAGTTCTTAGTACGGGTTAGTAAGAAAATATTTTTAACAAGAAATCATAAACAACTAAAAAAAATAAAAAGGGATTCCAAATTCCTTATGTGATGGCCTTTGATCCCCACCTTTCCTCCGTTAGACTTAATTAAACTTATAATTTATTTAAGGTTAATCCTTAGTTAAACTACATTTTTCACAAAGGACTCTAGTAAGGTGTCTTACCAGAATCCCCAGGTATAGAATAAGAAATAATACTGATGATATGTGTGCAGTATATGGAAGTAGATAAGAATTTGAAGAACATCAGCTGCAATGAGAAGACATATCAAAATATCTGAAATAAGATATTTTGAATGTTATACATAAGAGATTTTTGCTGGCCATTTTCACCTGCATCCTCTTTTTTTTTTTTTTTTCTTCTCTGTCTTCTCCCATCCCAAATATTTTCTCTCAAAAACTGTTCTTTCACTTAATGTCTCTGTTACTTTGGAAAACAATAAAAATCTTCTAGACATTTATGAAAGGAAAGTCCCTCCTCTGGAGAATTCTGGAGAACACATTATGAAAAAAAGACAATTTTTAAAGGAAGTGAAGGGACTAAGAACAAATACAAAGAAAAAATATATATACCTCTATTTCTGTGCATAATTGGAGTAGTGTTTTTAAAAGATAAGAATGATAAGACATAAACTGGTATTGATTATCTGATCCAATTAAGTACATTGAAGGATACTGATCCTATAAGAAACCAGTGAGAAATCATGGAGCTAACTTGAAAGAAAAGTTTACAGACCAGATGCAAAGCTTGTTCCCTCACAATCTATGAAGACTATGAGTGAGGAGGAACATGATTGTTCAACAAGGGTGTCAGTGTAAAACTGAAGGGAGTTGCAATGGAAAAATAAAAAAATAAAAAATTCTGGGTCACTGGGGGCATTTTAGAGTTCCCTGCTGGTCACTGAAAAGCATCTGAATGCCAAAGAAAAACTTCAAGATGTGATTCATCACCACATGCTATTGTGCTTTTATGCTTCTGTCACGCCTAGGAAGATGAGTTTTTATCCTGGCAAGTGAGGTGGAATTGTACAAAAGTATCTGGCTTGATACTCCCAGGGACAGTCACCCAGTTTTAGCTGTGCCCATGTGTATGGTGGCACTTAATAAGCATTTATGCCTTCCCATACTGTCTGTCGTATTCTTATTTTTTTTCTCTTTTATATATGTGGTTACTAAGGGCTTTATACCTCTGATTTGAATACACACCCTTCCACACATCTCAAAAGCCACTGGAAATATAATGTGCACAGTAGTTTGTAAATTAAATATGCTTAAGTAGCAGAAAACTGCAGTAACTAAGGCTGATATATGGACTTGGAAGACTAAATCTAACTTTGTGGATTCAATTATAATTACAGCTGTATGAGCTGGCGCATTGGCAAGGTAAACTGCCAAGACTGGCTTACTAGAAACCGTAGGAAGGCTGACCACATCATCAAAGAATAGCTCTCTGATGACATAGTACCTGCAGCTCTCCAGCTGATGGCCCACAGGTCCATCTGTAGATTTTAGCTGGTTTGGTGGGAGGCAAGTGAACAGAAAGGATCATGGTTTGCTGCCAGGGTCAAAGGTAAGAGCGATGTTTCCTCTTAGAAAGTTCAGGGAGAAAAGCTAAGTCTTCAGAACAAAGGGGAAATTACTAAAATATATTGGATTTTTTGAGGAATTTGGATCACTGAGGTGTGTCAGAGCCAGGTTACAGTTACTTATTAGGGAGGAAAGGTTCAGAAATGTAGCGCTTAACACTCTTTCCAGCTCTGCTAAACTATTTATGAAGAGCTAACTAATTAGAAATCTAAATTTAAAAAATAGTAAACCAAAATTTACTTTAAAAAGTGGGTAGATGGCCAAATATTTTTACTGGGCAGCACTGGAATGTTAATGTGTAACATATGCAAAGCTGTTATGAAAAAAAATACACCTCTTTAATGCTAATATCCAAATAGAATAAATGATAATTGCATTAAGCACCAATAGGGAGTCAGCACAGGTCCTTGAGAACTAGAAACCTATTACAGGATGAATTGTTACTGACAAAACTAGTTCGAGATAGTTTTCTGCAGTGAAAAACTAAAAGGGAGGAGGAAACATGATTTCTCTTGCAGGGTGAATGACACTGTTATGTGAGTTTGCAGTAAACAGAATAATACCTGTTTAATTCAGTTTTGTGTTTGTTTGGGTTTTTTTTTAATAAAAAGCCTTTAATCTGAATTGCATGGGATGTGTATAACCTCATACAAAGTAATGGAAGTTGTGAGTAATCTACATAATTGCTTTCCCAGCCTGGTTCATCCATTTGGTTAAGGTTTAGGAAAATGATCACCTAAATCAACAGCCTGATTTTGTCCCTTAACACCTACCCACATGGAATCATAGGGAGAATTTATGGTGAGTGGAATGTAATTATCTGACCTGGAATTTGACCAAAACACATGAGGTTAATAATGCAAGGCTTTCCAGGCACATATTTCAATTACCAATAGCTATTTCTCTATGGTGGTCTTGATGATGGGTAAACTAAAATCACTAGGGTGAGAATTAATGTTAAATATTAAAAAACCTGAATGTAAAGCTTACCACCATATTTTGGCCACAGCCACATCAGAGCGGCCACACTGAATCAGGCTTCTTGGGTAGTGGTTTCTCCTGAGTGAAGGGGATCTTATTACAAAGAGTTGTGGCACAAAGCCCAGAGAGAAAAGCTTTGCTGAATTTGTGCTGCTTCTCTCCAGAACCAGCCTGAATGTCTCTGCATCCTACTTCTGGAAAGGGTAACTAATAGTAATGATTCTGGATTGAGTCAACCAGGTCCAGTCAATGCTCTTAACTCTGTCTCAGCACTGATGCTATTAGAACTAAAAGAAAAGATGGTTATCTAATGAAAATGTCAGGTAGGAGATTCAAAGACAAATGTGATGAAATTTTATCATACAGCTCAAAACACAGCAGTGGAATTCATTGTTACATGATGCTAGATATGCCAAAAGTCCAGCAGGGTCCAAAAACTGTTTTTTTAAACTCTTCCACTGGAGGAAATTTCCACAAGAGCTATTAAACACAAATATGTTACCTCTAATTTGAGGAGTTCCTAAATCTCTAATGTCTGGAACTGGAGGAGATTTTCTGGAGAAAAGGCACTTCGTATTGCTCTGTTCATTTTCTTTTCTGTAGACTTTGTATACAGTCAGAGGCAGGCTACTGGGCTGAACATACTTTGATCCAATAAAAAATTGCCTTTTTGTAATGCTCTCACTCTGATATTTCAGGGCAATGTGCACACAGGTTTCTTGGGGAGGACAGATGCTTCCTAGAAGCACTGAATCTATTGTGCTCTTGTGGAATGACTGTGGAGCCATAAACTGATTTTTTTTTCCTATAAATAAAGACACAGGCAGCTTAGTCAGTCCCACATGTATTTCTGGATATATAGCAGATGAGCTGGAGATGTCCAGCTATTTAGGGCTACCAACTATAGGGAAGTACCTGACAAAAGTATAACACCTGTCTTCAGTTTGCTCAGACAAAAATTCCTGGCAGAAGAAGGAAGAAAAATCCAGGAAACCAAACCTTAGGGTAGCCTTAAGGGTTATAATGTACTTAAAACAGGTCAGTGTGTGAAAGAGAATCATAGAATCATAGAATGGTTAGGGCTGGAAGGGGCCTCCAACGGGCATCTAGCGCAGCCCCCTGCAGGGAGCAGGGACACCCTCAATTAGACCAGGCTGCTCAGAGCCTTGGCCAACCTCACCTGGAATAGCTCCAGGGATGGGGCCTCAACCTCCTCCCTGGGGAGCCTGTGCCACTGATCCACCACCCTCAAGGGAAACAACTTCTTCCTGATATCCAGTCTAAATCTACTCTTCTCTAATTTAAACCCATTACTCCTCATCCTTTCACTAGAGGCCTTTGGAAACAGCCCCTCTCCAGCCTTCCTGTAGCCCCTTCAGGTACTGGAAGGTGGCTCTAAGGTCTCCCCAGAGCCTTCTCTTCTCCAGGCTGAACAACTCCAGCTCCTTCAGCCTGTCCTCGTAGGAGATGTTTTTCAGCCCCCTGATCATCTTTGTGACTGTCCTGGTTTGAGTGAGAACCAAACGAATTCTCTTCAGTGATTTTGCTTTTCAGCTCAGGTTTTCTAACTAACTGCACTTTCTCAAGTTAGCAGCATGTTTTGCAGACAGCATCTGCTTCTAGCAGTAATACCTCATGGTTAGAGTTACTACCAAGGATACCAAGGCCATTGCTAGAACTTGTGTATTGCACTGAGGGGTGCAGAAAGTGAGAAACTGCACCTGCGGGGAGGAGTGGTGACCAACAAGGTATTCCAGCCCATATATGCCATATCCAGTATATAAAAGCTTGAGAGCTAGAAGGACCCTCCAGACCCCAAAAGCTCTGGACCCCCGAGAGCTCTCTGGCTCTCACTGTCTCTCTGGGAGAACATGCGGAGAGCAAAGCACACAAGCTGAGCTGGCAGGGGATGCAGGCTAAACTGGCAGGCTAAGCAAGCTAGCTGGTGGGTTAGGCCCTCGGCTTGGGTTGTTGCTGTTCTTGCTCTCTTGAGGGGTTCTCCCCCTCAGAGCGCCAAGGAGGACTCTGCTCATACTGCCTTTGATTCCGATTGGTGTGTTCCTGAACCCAGTGCCAGACTCCAGCTCCTGAACACAGCTCCTGTCTGCTGCAGGGCCCAGTCTGGAACTCTCCCTGTGCCAGCTCCACAGCATCAGTGGTGGTGACAGAATTACCATCAGGGGGGTTGGGTTTGGTACTCGTCTTGTATATACTTGTATATATTCCATTATTATTATTTTCATTTTCATTAAATTGTTCTAGTTTCCTTTTCTAATTACTAAGTCTCTCTCCCTTATTCCTTTTCTATTCCCCTTTGGGGAGGGAGGGGGGTTAAAAGAGAGTATCTGTTATTGGTCTGGGTTGCCCTGGCCCTAAACTGTGACAGTGGCCCTCCTCTGGACTCACTCCATCAGCTCCATGTCTTTCCTGTGTTGAGGACTCCAGAATTGGATGCAATACTCCAGGAGAGGTCTCACTAGAGCAGAGTAGAGGGGCAGAATCACTTCTCTCAATCTGCCAGCCACACTTCTCTTGCTGCAGCCCAGGATACAATTGGCATTCTTGGCTGTAATTACACACTGCTGGCTCATGTCCGACTTCTCATCCACCAACACCTCCAAGTCCTTTTCTGCAGAGCTGCTTTCCAGCACCTCACCTATTAATATTATATTCTGAGATATATTCCCAATCATTTGCCCCATGATATGGATGCATGCCCAGCTGTTGAAGCTTCCTATAGTTATGCATACTTACTTGTGACAGCATTTTACTCCAGAATGTTTGTAGGCAATGCAAACCCAAATTGACAGATACCTAAACGGATGATCATGTGTAATAAATCTGTAGGGTAATGCAAACCTGACAGTAAACACATAGGGTTCTTGTGAATAATCCAACAGCATATGAAGAGTGACCAACACAGCTTAAAAAAAAAGATGACATCCTCTGTCACCAAGTTTCCTCCTTGTCCCTAATGGCAATTCTCCAAAGGTCCTCCTAGAGCTCACTGACAGCAGAGCTAACTAATGTTTGGGATAACCTCTGAGGTTTAAATGCTATTACTTGTTACTTGAATGGAAAGCTATAAGTTCTATACTTTTGACAGTTCAATATTTTTTATCAGTTCTGAGTTCTTGTAAAGGCTCTTAAATCTGTCTTTCCTGAATACCAGAGGGAAGTCAAGGAAGGTGTCTACACTCATCTGCATGATACTTTCAGAAAGCAGTCAGTAAACAGTCCTTCAAAGCTGTCTGTACCTCTCAGGGTTTCCAGGACCTTTCTACATTGTCTCATTCAGAGAAGGAGACTCAGCAGGTATAGGTCCTTAAGAAGAGTAAAGGTTTCTAGCTCCAGGCTGTTGCGGGCAGTGAAGAGAAGGGAACAGAGAGACCTTCTGATATGTTGAATATTGAAGGCACTAGTGTGGGAAGAGAAAGCAGAAGGAAGCCAGGTGCACTGGAAGCAGGATATAATAGAAGGTGTGAACAAACCAGACTCAGCTGCCTTCAGGAGCAGACAATATGCAGGAATTTCTTCTTCTGGGTGCTTCTGGAGGCTACTAGGGCAGTTAAAAGGACTAAATAATGCAATGTAGATCCTTAGTCTTTTCAAATCCAGGTCAGCTTTACCCCAAAGATGTATCTAGTTGAATCTAAACGGAATTTAGTTACAATTTCTTTAGGCTAAAGTTTTCAACCTAACGCTTCCGGACTGCAGCAGTTCATCCAGTCATCTGTTTCCTCTCTGCCCCTTGTGCAAATGCCCTTTGAGTCAGTACAACTATTTGTGCAGCAGTTCTCTCAACCAGGGAGACTATTTGAGGGTATGGGAGAGTTGGGGAGGAGGGGGGGGTGGAAGGAAAATAAATACCTTTTTTTTCTTTAAAATAACCTGGTATACAGATATGCCTGAAAACATGGCCACATTAATAGCTTCAATAGAACAAGTAGATACTTAATCAAGTACAGAGTTGTGGAGGGGGTGTGTGGCAAGGAGAAAGCAAATAGGACAGGAGGAATGGAAAGGGATAAATGGAAAGGGATCCTTCACCCTAGCTTTGCCATGAAAGGCTTCAAATACGAACTTCTCTACACTTTGATTCTGTCTCTGATATACAGATACATGTACACACATAGCCTTCTAAAAAACAGCCAGCAAAGCCTTAGTCTGGGAGAGTTCAAATTCCTGAGTGGTCTTGGGTGTGCCTTTGTTTCAGTTTGAATACTGCTATCACATCATAAATGAGCCTGTTTCTACTATCTTAAATGAAGAGTGACGGTCACACCCAGCAGTTCCAACTAGATTTAACCCAGCCTATAACAGTATTAATCCTAGATCACAACCATAAGCTTCTGCATATGTTTCAAATAAGGGAAACTAGCGTAAACCCAGCACAGTTTTACAAGACGTTGTTGTAGTTCACGAGTGGATAAACTGCAGTTTCAAAAGCTATTTTAGCTTGAAAAAGAAACCAAATTAAATAAAAATGACATGCAAATCCTGTTTGCGCTACAATGCTTAAAACAATAAAAGAATAAACTGAGTTTATCAAAGCACCCTGCAGATATCAGGGTGCTTGATAGCAATGTCAGCCCCCCATCCACACCAAGAAGTTGAACAGTATTCCAGAAGTCCAAAAATAGCCTTCTTTCAAAGGAGAAGCTTTCTCAGGAAGAGTGAAGGAAATTAAGCACTAACACCAATTCAGGTTCATTGGATAAATAATTTCTCAGGCAGAGATCTCTGCATCAGTCACTTTTCATTTTCCTTTTATCTAAAAAAATTTTCATTTATCTGTTAATTGACAGTATCAGTAACTTGTGTGATTTTTTTTTTTAAACAACCTTTCATTTCATTTTGATTAAAACAGAGTAGAGGCTATATTTAGCATGTCCATTTTTTAGAGCATGCACTATACAAAACAGCAAAAAGGCAATGGAGCATAGACATCAGGATATGTAAACCACACAGGCAAACAAAATACATGTTCCTATGTGGTGTAGTACATACTGCCTCTAATTTGGGAAAGGAGAAGCCCTTTTTTTTTTAGTAAGGTTTTGAGTAACTGCCTGTGTCCCTGAAAAAAACAGATACAACCTGAAAAAAAAAGATACAAATGGGAAAAATAAATGTAATGATAACAGAATGTTTGAGACAGTTTAAATTTGTGTTTAGTGGAAATTTATTTCACATCCTTATTTAATTTTACATCCTTATTTAATTAAGATGGATCTTAATTAAGGATCCAGTGGAAACTACTATTGGAAGCTGACACATACATGAGAATTAAATGAATTTGCAAGGAGCTGTCAAAGAATTTGGCAAGGTGAAGTGAGGACTCCATTTGTTTCAGGTTTAGCCTTTAATACTGACAATAAACAGATTCACAACATTATGATCATCTAGGGTTTAGAGATCTCATGATTCTTTAGATAAGATTGCATACTGGTGAATTTTAACTTCTCCCACCACTCCTGATCTTTGTTATTGTGTTTAGGTATTGATGTCAGCATTCAGGCAGTGAAGAAATGTTGCAGAAATGTACCAATGCAATGTTGATTTCCAGCATAATCCAATCCCCTTATTCACTCTTTTCTGGGTAATACAACTGTCAGGTAAGATGTCCACAGTTTTAACTATTTCAGTGCTGATTGATTTAGCAGGAATTGCCTGTTAGTGCTGTAATACCACAATTCACACCACCATTATCCTGATTCTCAGCAGCCCACACACATTCTCCCAAATCTCGTATTCCCACTTCAGTGATGAACTTGTGCTCTTTTGAATTCAAAATAGTAAGCACATTCCACATGGAAATTGTAGGAACAGCATAAAATTACATTTAGTATCAGAATAAATAACACGAGGACTATATTACAGGCTACAGTGTTCACTTTACATTTAGTCATGAAAACTTTCATTATTTAATTTAAGTGAATCTGTCATGCAATTTCCAGCCTCCCGTTCCAGAAATCTGGAGAATCTAAGCACCTTTTTTTCAGAACTTAGGTCCAGCTTCCCATTGAGTGTTGAGGTCCTAGAGCACATAGAATATCTTGGGCAGCTTGTTGATGCTGTGGTAGCAGACATAGGCAGCCAAGAGGATTTTTTTTATTCCTGCTGTGTTTGGCAAGAAAAGCACAACCTTTCCTGTCACATGTGGTCCCTGCTCAAGTTATCCATACTTTTCTTACCACAAGGTTAGATTACTCTAATGTACTCCGTGTGAGGCTACATCTTGAGGCCATTTGGCAACTGAATCTAGTGTGCACAATTCAACCACCTGTTTATTAAGTGGAGCATCATGCAGAGAGGACATAAAAAAACCCAGTCTTCAAAATCTGCAATGGCTGCCAATAAATTTCTGGGCTGAGTTCAAGGTGTTGGTTTTAGCCTATAAAGACCTAAGTGGTTTGGGAGTTGGTTACCTGAGAGGCTGGCTTTCTTTCCTCATGAAGCATATCAACTTTAAAAGTTGATATGAGAGGAGGAATCCAAGTTGGTATCGCTCAGGTATAATAAGGGCGCTGGCAAGACTTCTGTATGGAAGGCCTGCTGCAGTGTGTTCACATTATAATAGGTTTATCTATAGTGAAATGTCTCTGCTCATGGAAGAATTCAAAAATAACGTGCCAGTCTGTGTCCAAACCAAGGCTAGAAACCACATTCTGAAGCCTAATTTTATGTTCTGCTTTCCCCTTATCTGAGTCAAGTTGGAGTATTCTTGACCCTCAGACCTGTGATTGGATCTCTACTAGTAAATAAAATGGCGGTGTCTGTTCTCCAGCATGTAAGTGTCCTGGTAAAGTTCATAGCTGTTAAGTTCTAATTCCAAAAATTGGCTGATTTCACTCATGCTGTTGAGAGCAGCTTCTGGCCAATGGAATCCTTCACAATGTGCCTGGACAGTGTGTGGGAGAGTGCTTGAGTGTGGGCCAGAACCAGGCCAGGGATCTGTCATGTCAGCAGTTAAGCTTTGTGTATGGTCATGGGAAAATTCTTGTGTTCAAGCCCTCATGAATTTAATTTACTAGTATGGAAGTAGCCTGGAAATCTTGAAGCAATTTGCCTAAACCGACCTCCTGTATGACCAAACAAGAAGGGTCCCAAATAACAGAGGATCTCAAAGGTTGATATTTCTGTCACTCTCCTGTCCTGATGAGCAATGGGAAAGGGTCTTGACACTTTCCTGGAAAATTTTCAGCAATGTATGCATCCCCTTGAAGATGTTTCTCCTCCTTACACTTCCTGAAGGAAGAAGAAGGTACTTCTTTCATTATATTTCTGAGGAAAACAAACACTGCAGAGATAGTTACCCAAAGTCCTATTGACAAAGGGTTGCTGAGTCAGCAAATAAAATCTTCCCTCAAGGAACATGTTCTACATTGGTTCTTCTGATAAAATGCAGGTTGAAAAATAATGGGATTGCCCTGGTTTTGCTGGGATAGAATCATAGGTTGTCCATGATATACAGGTTTTGAGTCAGCTTAACCTGGGAGGTGCAAAAACCAGGGCAGCTGACCCAGTCTGGATACCAGGCATATCCCATGCCATTAGCAATATAAAGGGGGAAATTGGCTGAGGCTGGGGGCTCCTCCTGATTCTCTCCATTACGGGGAGGGAGAGGCAGATGAAAGTCTTGTTTACCATTTGTCTCCTGGGGACTGCTTTCCTGTTTATTGCGGCTGCTGTAAATTTACTGAGCTAAGTATAACTTTGTATACCTTATTTTGGCATTAATATTAGTTTTGCTATTTAATGAAATATGGGGGGGTTTTATAACCTGTGTGTCTCCTCCCTTTTCCCAAACTCCCTTCTCTGCTGGGAAAGGGTCCTGGAGAATATCATGGATATGGATGACTCTGCTTTGGACGGAGGTATGCATTGGATGGCTCCCTGAAGTGTCATTGAGCTGTATGGTTCTGTAATCATATTTTGCTGAAATAAATTTCTGCTACTTCAAAATATGACTGAAGCTATATAATTGCATCAAAAGTTGTTCACACTGGGGTGAAGGCTGGTTTATATTCTTAGTCTTCATTAGTTATTCAGGAGACTAAGCCAAAGTTTTCTGGAGAAATTAACTAGTTTGTGGAATTAATGACTCTTATCAGCACCCTTTGAACCAGTTAAACTTTTCCAAAGACAATTCCTAATACTAGCATCATTAAGAATAATAGATACTGCCAGTGTGTTTCACACCTTCTCTGCAACAAGGAAATTTTTCTATTATACATTTCTGAAATCTCCCACAGTTTGTTTTCAAGACTGCAGCCCCATAAAAATATCTCTTAATCTTAATGTCAAAGATCAAAAGTATCTACATGAGACCAGACTGAGAATTTTCCACCTTGCTGGTTTTGTTCCGCTGGAAAATGCTGATTTATCAAAAGGAAAAGTTGACTCCATAAACATAGCCATATTCCAGAAACTTCATTTGAAAGTTTTGTTATGTTAAGGAATTATATCATTATGATAAGGAACATCACTTTTTATTTCAAGAAATTCTCTCTCATGAAGACACAAGGATGTGGGGAAATCATTGTTCCACCTGTTTCACAGGAAATTTTAGTCTACTAGAAACTGGGTGAAAATTATCTGAATTACATAAACATTATGGATCCTGGCTATATCCTGGAGCAGGCAGCAAAACTTCTCAAATATATTTAAATTTATTCTGCTTGATAGAATAACTTCCTTTCCTCTTTTATGCCAAACTGATCAATATTTTTGGTGAGGTTTATAGAGGATTAAGCAACTGTTTTCCTTTTAATAACTTTTTTTAAATTAAATAAAATTTGCAAACTCTAAGAATAACACTTTCATTTGCATTACTCACCTATCTCCACTATTCATGCTAACAGACTTTGTAAGCTCTCCTGGTGGTAATTTTCAATGTGCCCTGAACCATTCCTGTTTCCCACTATGACACTTATGCTGCCTATCATTTGAGCTAGCAAAATGTTGCCATTGCTTTGACCTGTAACTGTTTTCCTCTTGGGAATGATGAGGTCTTGTGCTAAAAGGCCTTTCGAGCATCATCACTTATCTCCTGGTGAGTTTTACTAGCTATATCAGAAAGATTGATGGTTGGAGGAATGGAGATAATTTGACAATGAAGACACAAGTTTTGCCAGCTGTACGAACAGCAAAAGCCATGTTTCTCAGCTAGCCAAGCAGGACAGCCAAACGCAATGCACTTCAACCATTAATGATCCAAAGGATGTTCCTTGCCCATCGCTGCCAGCAAAATTGAACTCTCTCTGTTAGGTTTACAAGATTTATTGGCACACTTCACATTTTCATTTCTGTGAGACTACATGTGGCAGAGATGGGACTCCAAATGATCCTCACTGCTGCTTGATTGGAAATAAATACAGTAGATTTGACAGGAAGATGCCCCTCCCTTGCCTTTATAATGTGTTTCCTGTAGCTGTATTGTTAAGACTTCTGTTTTGGTGATGTAATTGACTTGCAGATGCTGGCTTAATACTTTTTTTTTTTCTACTTTACATTCCAATTATTTACAGCATAATTCATTTAAAAGCTCTGAACAAAACAAGGTACTGAGCTTGAGTCTTCTCTTTGTTTCACACAATGTTTGCAACTTTCTTGCTATGCACCACTTCAGGTTTCTAGGCACAGGTGAAGTTCAGCTATTATCAGACAGGCAGTAAGGCAGGAGAAGCAGTAACACCCACAATAAAAACAAGTCTGATTAAATTAGGTAGTGATTAATGTGCAGTTTGAACTCATTTGCCTATATTCACTTCCTTAGTCTCATTTGAGCTACTGAGAGATGTAGCTGCATCTGAGATTGGGTCAACAACTACTTTTCAGGTGTTTTGGTTTAAAAGTTTATATTCATCTTGTCAAAAAGTAAAGCTGCCTAGCCATAGTAGATAATTATTCACCATGCTATACAAACCAAAGATACATTTATTTTTATCTGTGAAAGATCTGTACCTTGAGTCAAAAATTAAAATTTGTCAGATTCTAAATATTGTCTCAAAATGAAAGGTTTAGTAGGGTTTGGGTTTTTTGGGGGAGTGGAGACCAATAAGAAAAAAAAAAAGACTTTTTTAAAATGTTTTGCTGAATGATTTTTCAACAGAAAATATTTTATTGACTATTGAATATTATATCATATTGACTGCAGTAAAAATTCTTGGTCATTTTTGAGTTGCATTTCTAAATAGTTTTAATTAATTATTCTCTTAATTAATACTCTTAATTATTACTCTTTAATTGCTAATATTTGTAAATCCTAGACCTCCTTCTATTCCTCAAGATTCTGTTATGGAATACTGAGGTGTCTAACCTCATGCAATGTTTTTAGCACTTTTTCCTCCAGACTGCCCAAAACTTACTGGCCAACACAAGGGTATTGTCTAATTCTTTGGTCAGATGTATGAGGGGGCTTTATTATATGTACTTTTGATTCATCTGTAAATGACCACATTGACTCTTGAAATAGTTTCTTACATTTTCCTCTCCTATCAGCTGAGGTGAATAAATGTAAGACACCTCCCCAGACAGTGTTAACATTTCTGTTTCACAGAATCTTCCTTCATACCTCTGTAGCACAGTTTTCTGTTCTATATTGCCATACTGTATGTGAATATGCTAATTTAGCTACCCATACTCAGGGGAGGTTTTGCTACTGAGAAAAAAAAATACAACCTTAGCACAGGTATCTGCACTAAGCACTTCCAAGGTATTCATCTGGAGTTCATTAGGTGAAAGGAACTTTACTGAGTTATTTTCTTTCTCTCAGAAGTGAGACAGAGTAAACTTGTTTATTCCTTGATAGCAAGAATAGAGTGCTGATTTGGGTGGCTCAAATGGGAACGCTGAGTTGATTGCTAAGCCAAGTGGACTGTTTCTGTCCTCATGGCTATGCCAGGAGATAAAATTTTAAACTATAGTCCAAACATCATTGAAGCCTTCTATTTTTGTGAACAATAACTGAAGTCTAATAATGAGACTCTTTTTATTATTATTATTATTATTATTGAGTTAAATAAAGAACTTTAAAACATCTGTATACCAGAACAAAGAGTAAGTGCATTACAGATAGGAAAAATAACAGGAGCATATTCAACAGATGAGGCATTGCAGACATTATGGACTCTGTTAATGTTGTATATTCCTTATGTAGGCATTCTTTGTTCTTCAAGGCATGGGGAATCTTAAACAAGACAGCCCAGAGGATCTCACAGATCCTTTCTGACTCTGAACTTTCTAAATATCAGTTAGCATGTAATAACTTTGCTCCCAAGATTCAAGGAACAAATTGTGTCTTCCTCTTTAAACGTGACTGCTGCAGTCAAAGGGACCCTGTGGACTCTAATTGGTAAGAGTGTGACTGAAATAATATAGGTTGTTCACTTCAGGTAGTCTAGGTTTTGAGTTGTGTAGAAATTATCTAAGATGAAGCATCAAGAGTACATGGCAGCAATCTTCAGTAATACACTGCCCAGTAGTCAACATTCTCTTAGGCTCTTACAAGGTTTGCTGTTTATGAAAAACATTTAAGTGTTTCTGTTACACATCTTGGTTGCCATGTTAACTTGGCTTCCATCGGACTGCAACAAACCCAAAACACCTCCTTACATACTTGCTTTATGACATTTTATTAGAATGCCAATATAACAGTTTTATAGTAAATGTAGGATATGGCAGGAGACTAAAATAACACCATATTCTCTGAACACTTTAATCTAGGTTTAATAATTTTAAGGTTTTTAGACATTTGTAACTTAACCTGTGGGCATAATCTAGTAGTAACAGTTCTTGAGTGAAGTTATGAGCACTGTGCTCTGAGATTACAGTGGCTCAAATAACATAGTGGTTCCAAGGGAAACTAAATCTTTTTAAAACTCCTCAAACATCAGTTTAAACTGTTAACTTTAATTTTATTTTAAATTCATGTTAGAGTAATTGCATCAAGCTGGGATTATGTGTGTTCTCTGATTCTGTTTTACAGCACTTCTGCCTCCTTTAACCATTTCCTCTATGGGTGAGTCTTACTTGTTGCATATTAATGGAGATTTCTCCCTCACAGGGTCTATTCCTTTAAAACAGTATCTTTTCAATGAGAGCTTTGCTGCAGCATTACTAGCAGCACATGTAATTTATACATTAAGAAGGGAAGGATGTAATGCTTAGTGTATATAAGGATTTTTTTTTTTTGGCAGAGGATTTGTCTATTAAAAAAAAAAGTCTTCCATATCAGAAGAATGGAAGATTTACATTATTACAGAAATATGTTTTTCTTTATTACACAAGAGAAGATTGGTGCTTTTTACTAATGTAGATATATCTTCTTCTCAAACACCCATCAAGAATGGCAAAAGCAGCAATTTAGAAAAGCTTTGCCTGTCAATATGTGTCCATGTTGTAGTGTGACATATCTCACAGGAGTCCAAGAATTAGAAACTGTTCAGCAAGCACCTCTGAAAATCACACATCCCTTTTAGCCAAAATATTTGTAGCTTGGGGGAACTAGAACTGTTCTGTGCATTACTATAGAAAAAAAAAAAAACCACCAAAACCCACATACAACTTTATTACCTTTGTTTTACATCAGAGGAAACTAAGAGACAGAAAGGTTACAGCCAAAAATGACACAGAAAGAGTCAACAAAGAATGTGGTTTCTTGTTTGAGCATTTTGAGAAAAACTTCCATTTCAAAGAGGCTGAGGAGACTACAGATAGAGAAACAATAATGACAACAAAAAGGAGAGGCTTATATACATTCATATATATGCTTTTGTATAGTGAGTTTATTCATAACTGCCTCCCTGCTTAACAAAGCTATTTTTCTAAACGGGCAGAGACTTTTTTCAACAAATGAAGATAGGGAACCTTAGTTGTATTAACAGAAGGGAGAGCACCAAGGAAATATAAGTCTCTGGAGAAGTAAGATAAGGCAAACAGCAAACAACATTATCATGGTTCATGACTGAGGATGCTGTTTATACAGGAAGTATATAGTTAAGCTTTTGTTATTTTTTTTCCATCTTGTCTAAACAGCTATAGTTTAACTTGATCTTACTGGCAGAAGAATATGACAGAACATTTCAGAAAAAAACAAAACAACAACAACAAAAACCAACAACAAAAACCCAAACCAAAACAAACAAACTTCTAGTGAACAGCTGAAGAGACAGAGATACGTCTGAAATAAATTTTTCAGATATCAGTCTGTCTTTTAAAGGAATCAGAATATGATCTGGACTTCCTTCAGTCCCAAATTCATGCTTACAATTCATTTAGTGCCTTGCACATAGAAGGTTGATGCTTTCGATGCCTCACAAATTACAGCTTTTAAGTGTTTTCTTAAAAGCTCAAATGTTGCTGATCTACAATAATAAGGGATATAGCAAATGCATTGATCCTTCTTAAGTCCTGCATCTCTGTACTGCTATGACTTAGTTTTTTCTATTTCCTAAGCAGTATTTCTTCTACTTAATGTTGTATATCAATCACTGTACCACCTTAACCATAAGTAATTTGCTTTTCTGTGGAACTCTTAAGCCTAGAAATAAATGGCTTGTGAATCTGTACATAAGTGACTAAGAGAACACTACCTTCTGTGTATTGTAGCCTGGACTAGTGGAAAAAAAAATAAACAAAAAACCTAAGAAGTTAGAAACTGGCTTTCCCTTCCATTGTAGGATTAGGGATGGAGTTAGGGAGGGAGTTATAGTCTCCCTGCATACTGCAACACCAATCTGGGGCTTCTCAGAAGCTCAGTCTGAATGAAAGATGTTTCAAAGACAAGAATGGGCTGCCCTGATGAGAAAGGGTATAAAGGAAACTAGACACAAAACAGAAGGCAAAGAAAAGGCTGAGGGCTGAGCTTTGCCATAACCAAAGTATGCAGAATGAACATAGGGTTTTAATCAGTTTCTAGCCTTTGGCTGCTGCCCTACTTCATCTGCAGTTTAAGTCAATCTCTGACTGAATACTCACCTGAAGTCATGTGCCTAGCCCAGACTGTGCCTTTCACACGAAGAATAACCCAATGGTATGAGCAGCAGGGCAGAGATTAGACCAGTCATTTGGTGTATGAGAGCCCCATATGTCCTTCTCTTCCTGACTAATAACAGGAATCTGAATCAAAACACTTCACTCTAGGTAAGAGGCATCTTTTCTCTGTAGGTGAATGTAGGCTGAGGCTCACTCTTTTCCTTGCTTGATAAAAAATTCTGGTTTAGCTTGTAGCCTGTATATTAACTTGAAAAACCTGAACTCTGTGTATGTGTGCAGAAGACACATTTTACTGACATTGTATATATGCAAGAATGGACACATTTTTGCTGACAAAATTCTGGATGTCTCTAGGATTCATTCAAGCAGGCGCCTTGGTGTTACAGCTGCATTTAAATTTCTAAACTGGCAGATAGAGATCTAAATTTTTTTTCTAGATTGTTACTTTTTTCCCTCCCAGTTTCTCTTTGTATTTCCTCTCTTACTGAGAAACCTGTGTGTTACAAATAAGCATATCCTCAGCAGCTGGAAGTATGTTAAAGAATATTCACCCTGCAGTATTTCAGGTCTTAATAAAGCCACTGACCCAAGAAAAAGAAACCTATAAAATTTAGTACTGGCAGGTGAAGAGCTTTTTACTGAACCCGTCTTCTTAGATCACATATTTTGGCTATGCTGTGTTTATGCACTCCTCAGCCAAGATGCAATACACATGTGATCCACCATCTCTTCCAGGTCCTGTCCAACTAGGCTACAAGAGAAAAGGATCACAATTTGTCCCCACACCCCTCAGCCCTGATGGGTATGCCTTCATTGCCTTAGCAGAAACCCTCTGACAAAGGTAGCCCACTGAAGGCAAATGGTGAGGAAAAAATCCAACTATTGTGGAATACTGTGTCCATGCAAAGCACAAAAGGAGGGGAATAAACAACAAAGCTAAAAGTCTGAACAGCCCTAGAATTGAGAAGGAAAAAGCCTCCTCTTTCCTGCAACAAGTAAAGTAGGGATTAATATATCAAGTCTCTCATAACCATCCTACTGGGAAATCTGTACCTGCTTAAAAGGTAACTGCAGAATCAATGAACAGATGTCACAGGAAAGAAAATGGATTTGGGTGTCTTTTCTTCTTGGCTTAGAGATCTGGTAAAGAAGGTTAGCCAGAGCCACTCACCCTCCCATCCCCAAAACATACCTCTTTTAAGAATGAATTCTACACATTCTGCCCTTACACTAATTAATTATTCTGTCATGACAAATGAAAGGTGTTTGTGATCCTTGCCAAAATGAAAACTCTTTCAAATGATGGCTCAAACATTTTCATTATTTATTTAGAAAAATATGGTTAACAGAAATAAATCATAACATCACCTTCACTTAACTAAACATGAAATCAACAGTTTTGGTGGGTTCTGGACAAGTTTTACCAGATAGGTTTGTGCATTGCAAAGGCTACATCCTATCCACTGGTATTACTTGGCAAAGCTTGCTGGAAGAATCAACAGAGAAGCCATAGATCAAACAAGAGGAGATTTGGGATATCTTTTTACCACCTCGTATCCTGAAGGACACAAGCAATATGACAAATTGATTCTATGCCAGATATGGGGAAAGTGTATTTGTGTGCAGCAGATGCTAAAGGAATAGGGTCTAAAATAGGTTAGATGAATAGCACTATGCAATTGCCTGATTCTTCCTGATATATATATATCCTGATATATATAATAGAGGTAAACTACTATGCTGCAGATTTCTACATTGCTTTTCAACTTCTCTGTTGTTTTCCACACTTCCTCCTCAGAAAACATAAATATTTCAACTATAATTAATAGTGATTACCAGTAGTATCTTCTAACTCAAGTTAAAAACAGCTAAGCAAATATAAACTTTAAATAATATATATCTATATATCCAGCTAATTTATCTGTATCATCTGATTTTTTGGACCATACCAAACCCTGTGCATATATGAGAGTTGTAAAAGTTTACTATGTATCTGCAGAGTCCATTGCACATGGAGTTTAAGTCCAATGCAATGAAATGACTACCCTAATGAAGTCACAGAGAATGAAGGAAAACTTCATTGCAGAAGATGGCTTTGAAGTGAAACTTCAGCCTGACAGTCAGATCAGGATGTGTAAATGATGCAAAAAGAATATCTGAGAAGCAGGATTTAAAAAAAGATTCTTGTTCACTTATATTTTTTTGATATGTTATTTTATAGGAATATTTTGGAGAGTGAAATTCTGTTTTTATGGGAAAACTGAGGGATGTAGGGATGCTGTAAAATGCCTGCAGCTTACAGGCCCATGCTGAGTGTTCTAACACAATGTATTGAGTCCAAGTAGAACAATAGTATATGATCAGAAAGTTAATGACCATGTGAAAACACAGAGCAGTCTCCATTGCAAACAGCTTGCAGGTAGTTCATTGCCAGACGAAAAAAAATTAATATGCTATCTATCAACTAAAATAAAATAAAGACAGTTTATGAAGAGCTTTGATTCAGAATACGTAAGTAAAATATCATGAAGTGTGACATACAAGAGTTTTATCAGATCTAAAAAGTTAAACTCAGTTATTCCATAGCACCTCATCTCTATTTAGTAATATGGTAGTTCAGCTAACTCTAGCAATAGTTGACTTAAGCACTGGCTTTAAACATCTAAAGACTGCAAATAAGAACAAAAAAAGTAGATTCAGTCTTAATGCAAAACAAACAAACAAAGAACAATCAAACAATAACAAACAAACAAAAAAGCAGCAGTATAGCACAAAACTAAACCTTTGTTGGAGAAAAAAAAAAAAAAAAAAAAAAAGGTGAAAGTATACTATAGTCCTGTAAGACAGGAAGGCACAGGACTGTATGGTCACTGGAATGCAGTACTGTCAGTTCCTGTGAGAAGTAGATGGAAAATATCTAAACTCAACCACAGCTACAAACATCTGGATGCTCAGCTGCCCTGTTGGCTGAGAGGAAGCAGGTGCAGTTGTCCTCTTGCTTTGACATGGCCTTATGCTGCTCAAGGTAGACATTGCTGGAAGAGGTTAATGGCCCCCAGAAGGAAACATGACCAGTCCCAATACAGAAGACAGGACTGTCTGGATTTCAATGGAAGAAATGGAGCTTGGGTATTGTCAGCCACAAAAAGGATCTCATATTTGAAGATCATAACTTTTTCCATGCTATCTTTCCTCAGTAAACCCTGCCCCTTAAGCCAACCAGAAAGAGATGAGAGAGCCTCAAGATCTCTGTTAAGAGGAAAGAGACTCATCTGGCTCATTACACTGCAAAGCTTCAAATACTGAAGTGTGGCCTGACAGTATCTGTTCAGAAAGTATTTGTAATGGACAGCATTGTTTAGGTCAACTGAATTGGAAAAAAAAAATAGCTAAGTTGTACAACTGTCTGTTTTGTGAACAGCACAGTCTTACTCCAGAGGGGACTATATTTCAGTTGGAGTATGTTAATCAAGCCTATTTGTATAAATGAGTGTGTCTATACATGCAAGCACTGCATACCCATCTTGGGTACCAAGTACCTTTGGCACTTTAATTGCTGTAGAGACCACTCTTAAGACTTCATCTGTACTATTTGCCTATGTATTAATTCAAATCACAACAGATGCAAAGAATTTTAATCAAAAGGAAGCTGGATATGAAGCATCTATCTTTCTGAACAGGGCTTGTTTACCTTAGGATACAAAAGCCAAGGGAGAGGAATACCAAGGAAGAGAAACTGTGTAAATTAGGAGAAGAACACATATCATAATCTACCCCTGAGATGTAAGATGAGAGAAGTAAATAAATAAACAACCCCCCCAAAATAATTCTCAGCAGCTTTACAATGATATAAAGAAACAAATGAGAAAATAATACAAAAACAGATGCCCAAACTACCTCTAATGAAGATGGCCAAGCTACACAGACTCACATGAACCATTCAAGTCCAGTTTCTAGCTTTAATTCATTCCTGGAAGTATTGGTCTCACTTGTATCTTCATTTTCCTTCCCTAAGGATTATTATTCCAAAGGAGGCTCTGAAATCTGCAAAAGACATCATTAAATATAAGTATAGATCATTCTCTTAAATAACCATCCTTAGTTAACAAAAGCAGTATCATCTGATTCGAGCTTTACCCTTCTTTGAAGGCAATGGTAATGATCACAGGGTTGCAACTGGCTGGAAATCATCATGGTGTCTGACTGGAGAGTAACTGTTAGCTAATAAAGACTCAGTTTTGAGTCTCTACTCATACCTTCACTGGTTAAGTTAGGAATTGTTTTACAATAGAGTCAGAAAGTGTAGAGAATGTTAATTAGCACAGACACTAGCCTGATTTCACACATACTCAGCTGAGATATGAGACACCCTTATTCATATCCTCAATCTTATTTGAGCAGAATTTATCTAAAGCTTTCTTGATCAACCACAAATATCCTAGCACCTATGTGAATCCTATATTCTTGGATTTCTTCCTCTAGCATTTGGATGTAGGCAGGATGAAGATATGGGTAGGTTATCTCCAGGATATGAACTTACAACTCTGCTTCACCATATTGGTCTACCCGTACTCCATGACATATATGAGTATACTGCAAGTAAAAGCATTGAAAGTTATCTGTCTTTTGCAGCAAGTTAATGTATATATATAATACAGGTAATTGCTACAGAGCATCTGATCAATGTAGGATGACCTCAGAGGCTGATTTCTGTGTCTTACCTTCTCATCCAAAGGCTGATACACTTTATTTCAGAACTCCCTGGAGTTTGTTTAATCAAATGTGAAAGGATGTTAAAAACATAGCCAGTTAGCACTGCCAGCACCCTCTGTTTTCTGGGCACTGCTGCCACCTGCTCAAAAGACTGATTCCTACATTCAGTGTGACATGAGATGCCTGCTTTCCTCTGATCTTTCCCTCATTCATTTATGCTTGAAGTCAGAAATCCATGTGTCTGGTCCTGCCCTTGATCTGCCTCAAAGGAGATGCTAGCAATTTAGTAGTTCACCACTGCTTTGTGAAAACACAGTAAATTTGGAACCAATTCTGACAAACTGACAGCACCTGACAGATGTTCCCCAAATCACTAAA
>JANHGL010024226.1:0-11073 GCA_024611195.1 Ceyx melanurus
AGAGAGCGAGGTGAGAAGCGGGCGCTCTCCTGCCCCGCACCGCAGACCCCCGCGGGGTAGAGCAGGAGGGAGGCTCCCTGCCGGGCGGCGGGGCCGGCCTCGCCTCACCGCGCGGCGGGCCCGAGTGAGGGCGGCGGCGGTACCTGGACGGGGTGGGCCTTGCTGAGGTGCATGTTGAGGGCCGGGCTGTTGGGCAGGACCTTGCCGCAGCCAGGCACCGTGCACAGGATGTTGGTCCTCACTTGGGACAGCTCTGTCACCGAGGGCCGCACCAGTTCGCCGGCGGGCGGCAGGTCCCCCACGGGCACAGGCGCCGGCGCCGGGGGTCGCCCCAACCCCCCGCCACGCCGCCCGGCCGCCGCCGCTGCCGCCGCCATGTTGCTGTCAGCCGCTCGGCCCCCCGCTTCCGGGGGCGGCCGCCAATAGGCGCCGCCGGTGTTGAATATTCGGGGCCGGGCCGCGGTGGGGGGGGCGGAGGTGCCGCGCGGAGTGACGGTGCGGGGCGGAACCGGGAGCCGGCGCCTGCGGCCCTTGCTCGCCCCCAGGACTCTGGCGTTTATCCGCTGGTGCAGACTGGCCTTTTAAAAAAGCAGTGACCCCCCACCCGGGAGTTTCTTTCCTGGGCCGTGGGCAGGTGAAGGTAAAAATGTTCAGTACTGGCGTGCAGCCCGCTCCGGAGCAGGGAAGAGTTGCGGAATGGGCCTAGCTCCCAGGAGATGCGGAGACTTCGTGCTCACATCTCAGCCCCTATGGTCTCAGCTGCATTTGTTCTGCTGCCCGTAACTCCTCCCTAGACGCCCGGGTCCCTGGCTCCGGTAAGAGGCGTGGCTAGAGGAAGGTGCAGAGGAACTGCTCCTCTGAAACTCAGCGACAGGATCTTGGGGGTTGTTAAAAACGGGATGGAGAGTGCATTTCCCCGAACGTAGAGGGACAAACAGGCAGGAGGCCAGGTACTCACTGCTTTAGAACTTTACCTTTATGGTAAATCATTATCATCTAAAGCATTTAAATTATTTGGATAGAGCATTGGGAATAAGAAGTTGCACAGAATTAAACTTATACTGGAGTCTTGATGGATCTGACTCCAAGGGACACCAAGAGCCAACTCTTAATGTCTCTCTTGCCTTTTGTATATCATACAAAACCTGGAGATGTTTCAGAATTAGAACATCTAGCCTTTTCTCAAGCTTACATTTAAATTACACAGGTGGAAGTCCTGAAAACAGCACTAGCAGATAATCCTACACTAAATCACAAACTTATTTTTGTACAAATGACACCAAAACTCCAAAGAAACCAAGAATCATATGTTTAATCATGAAAACATTAGTATTGTCCTATTTCTAAGTCAGGCCAAACCTCTTAAGAGATGACAATATACACATTTATTAACAGTTGGAAAAACAAAAACATTCATCAAACCTCTCAAAATACTTACACTGTACCAAGAAGACTCCCTCTTTAAATATTGACATAACTAAAGTGACTTGGACATTCCATATACACAAAGTACAAGCACAAAGTCTCTGGGTAACAGTTTAATAAAAGGAAACACTTGCAGCCTGTAACTGAATCTTCAGATCAAATCCATCTCAAAAATGATGCAGCAAATTACAGAAAAATTCCTATACAATTCTCAGTGATAATTTCCCAACTCTGAAGAGCTCCAATGCAAAGCTGTTGGCTGCAGTAGTGGATGTTGCCATCTGGACTCTGTGATCTTTATGTCTCCAAGCAGAAAAAGTTGGTGATGCGCAAGGATTGCAGAAGGGTCAAATCTTAACTGAAATATTCTAAAGCATGGACTACCTCAAAAGAAAATTATTTCCTGTTACACTATTCCTCTCAAGATAAACTTTCCTAAGACATGCACATAAATAATAATAATTAAAAAAAAATCTAAGTACTTGTTTTTAGCTGTTGCCCTTGGTGAGTAAAAACTCTGGCTCTGAATGAAGGTCCATTAAAGCTGGATGGAAACTTCATACTGACATCTATATTCCCACAGTCCCTTCTTCCCCAAGCCCTGTAACGGTCTGTGAACCTCATCGTCATCAGCCAAGATAAAACCCCACCTGAGCTGCAGATAGCTACTCAGTCCTCTTTAGTTGAATGGCACTATTCACATGTTCCAGATGGGCACACACTCTGTTACACTGCTGAACTGGAGCCCAAGTGAAGTAGCCACCTACAGTATCTTTGCTATCTACAGCTATGATTGCTAACTGGACAGCTACAGCTGTCTTACTGTACCTTTATTAAGCTTCAGCTAGCTTTAACTGAATGGCATTTCTAATAGTATCTGTGAAGAGCAGTCATCAGACTTCAATTTAAAATAACCAGAATCTCAATTTCAATTTGCACCTTGTGGTGTCTTATTTTAAGAAAATGGCACACTTCTGTTAAATACAAATTCAAAGAAGCCATCATTTGGTAAAAAACTTTAAAGGATTACCATGGAATAAGTTATTTTTTCAAAATATGTTTTAAAGTCTATGATAATTTAATATCAGTAATAAAAGAAATTGTGTGTTTCTCTCTGAACCAGTTAATTCAAGGGCTTACAAAGCTTTCTGGGGATAACCCTTTTTTCTCTCTAATTTTAAAATAATTCCTAGCTTTTTGTGGTATACATGTAAGCAGTGGTGAAAGTGGTGCATCGGCCATACCTGGAGAGAGAGAATTTCAGCTTAGCCAGTATTTACTCTTCCTAACTGTTATAAAATGAAACACACAGTTTGAGTATGTATGTACAAACTGGTAATACTAATAGCAAACTGATAGGTATTTAAACCTAAGTTTCTACAGTGGTATAATTTTTATTCTAGTAAATGTCTATGTATTTCCAAACAAAATGTGAAGATTCTCCCTTACGCAAGATACAAGCAGAAGGTAGGATGGCAGGAATATTTAACTGGGGACTCTTCCTCCATTTTCTAGAGTTGGAACACTTACCTGCTGGTGCCAAGGATTTCAGTGACTCTAAAAGATGTGGACTAGAAAACTTGACCAGACATCTGAATGGTTCTTTTTTATCCAAAACATCCATTTTAGGATCACTATGAAACATTGTCTCAAGCTGTTAACACAAAATTTAAACAGGGAATATAAGCAACAAATAGATATTATGGATATGTTATTACTTAAATATGACTTTTTAATGTAATATGGAAGACTATCTTATCTATTATTTGTAATGTTAACACCATTCCTGCTGGAAAAATATATTAATAAAAATCTGAGGGTGCCACCAAGTGGTGAACAGTTTTTTGCTGAAAGAGGCAGCTTGTTCAGTAAGATCGTAAAACAAGCTATCTCTTAAAAATCAAATATATTTCATAACATAAAATCCATGCATCACTGAAGAAGTTAAGTTACGGTGTTATATGCAGCATGAGCTCTGTATGTACTTCAAATAATTCTTATTTCTGATGCTTCAACATACTGCTGCTGTAAGTCTACCCTGATTACAGAAACAAGTCAAAACACTTAGTTCACAAAGTGGAAAGACTGGAATGTGATCAGGTAATCTGACCAAGTCCCCCCCCCAAATAAATTTCTTAAAGATATTTTAAACTGTATTAAAAGATCCTCTCTGAAGTTAAAATACTGCAGTGTTTCTTCAATTTACAATTTAATGTAGCTACTATTATATTAAAATTATTTTTTAAAAATCCACAAAATCGGTTGCTTTTACTACCTTATATTGTGCAAATTCAATTTTTGGTTGGGGACCATCACCAAAAACTTCCTGAGTCACTCTCTGTATTCTTTCTTTCTCATTTCTATTTTCATGAACTATTCTTTCATCTGCTGAAGGGGAAAAAAAAAAAAAAAAAGAGTAACGAAGAAGAAAACCAGAAAGACAACTTCATCAGCTAATACTGTTTTTCTGATCAGGTGATTACTCCAATGAAAATCTGAAAATAGTATTTTTCTGAATTCATTATGGTCTTTTTTTCATAAGCTAGTTATTTCTATCATTTGTATTTTCCATTCTTAACCAAAATAAAACTCAATCTAGTAAGAGATACTGGGCACTGCCCATTTTCGGTTTTGTAGCTGCCCAGTAACAGTCATGGGGAAATATTCCCCTTTCCGAATGACAGGCAGTCTTATGGCATCCCACCAGAGATGGGGAATATAATGGGAACATATTTACATTTTCTATTACAAGCCTCATTTAAGAAGTCTGCATTAATTACATTAATTTAAAATATACGTACCATCTTCTGGTGCTACTTTCCCTTCTTGTAGAGATCTTGGATTATAAGTCTGGAAGTTCTAAATGAGGCAGGAGGAAATAAAAAAAAAATAAATTTTTAATCCACTTCAACTTTTAGAGGCTATAGCTGAAAAGAATTTTCCAGATTTTCTTTTCACATTCTGGTAAGTAGTACTTTTCCCATTTTTGACAGGTACTCCAAGTCAGAAAGCTTGAACAGATTGCTCTAATAGGCTTCAACTCCTTGATCCGGGAAGCCTAGTGAAACAATGCTAAAATACTCTAGGACTGAGTTGTTCATACCATTTTTAGACTGAGTTTAACCATCAGAGATAACAACAATAAAGGCTAGGTGGCATATTAAGTAATTACTTCTCCATTGTAAGGTTACCTTAATGAAAGGCTGTCTGCCTCAGTAGCTCAATATTATTTTACCTTGATGGTCTCTTGGAAGTGATTAATTCCCCCCTCCTGCTAGGGGGTGAGAACCAGGCCTGAAACAAAAAGGCAGACTTAAAGACATACTTGTGAAGTGGCTCACCTGGCTATATCTCTTAAACACAATATCTTTAAGGGAGTTTAAAGAATGACTTCGAAGCTCCATTTCACGGATGTCATGGTAATTGGAAGCAACAAGCAGGGCCTTGAAACAAAAATTGAAATTGTTTGAACATCAATCTTAATCACTGTATAATATGGAAAAATACAGTATTTCTAGACATTGTGATTTTTTTTGTTGTTTCAAGGTAAGCAACTGCTTCTGTAAGTAGCAGGATTCTAGTGTCTGAAAAAATGTTCAATAGTTATTAAGCTCCAATTAAGATTTAAAAGCATTCACAGGTTTAACAAGAAAAGCTCTGTAGTCTTAACAGCTGAAAAATAAAACATAAAAAAGATAAAACATCAAGAAAATAATTAAGTCTGCTAAAGAAAGAAGAAAAAAACAAAACAAAACTACCAACACTGATCACAAGTTCACAGAAAATGTCTTAAAACTAATGAATAGCATTCCCTGATGAGCTCATACATTCAGTTCTTGAAGTTCAGTGTGTTGATGGTAGTATTTTTCAACTTCTGTGCCCTTGTGGCCAGATTGGTCAATGGCATCCTGGGGTGCATTAAGAAAACTGTGTGCAGCAGGCGTAGGGAGGTTCTCCTCCTTGACTCTGCCCTGGAGACCACACCTGGAACAGTGTCCAGTTTTGGACTCCCCATTTTAAGAGAGACAGGGATCTACTGGAAAAAGAGGCCAACAGAGAACAGTGAGGATCATTAAGGGACTCTAGCATCACCCCTATGAACAAAGACTGAGAGGACTGGGACTATTAGTCTTGAGAGAAGACTGAGAGGGGATCTCATTAATGTCTATCAATATCTGAAGGGTGGGTGGGAAGGAGCCAACCTTTTCTCTGTAGTGCCCAGCAATAGGACAAGAACAAGGGGTATAAACCAGAGCATAGAAGGTTCCACCTCTACATGAGGAGGAGCTTCTTCACTATGACAGAGCACTGGAACAGGCTGCCCAGAGAAGTTGTGGATTCTTCTCTTGAGACTTTCAGAACTCACCTGGATCTGTTCCTCTGTGGCCTGTGCTAGGTGACATCCTGCTCTGGCAGGGGGATGGGATCTGATCTCTAGAAGTCCCCTTCAACCCCTAACATTCTATGAACTACTGTGAGATGATTTAATTGAATACTACCTAACATTTGGTTAAGCAATTAGAACAACACAAGGTCAGCAAAAATCCCAATAAACTGAATCTATCCACCATTCCAAAGATGACAAATATTGTTTTTTGCCCCATTTTTACCACAAATTAAGGGAAAAAATTACTATGTACATTAGTAAATTAAGTGATGAATCTTGACCCATCCTCTTCAATGTTAACACAATTATGGCTTTACATGACTCAGGTAAAGTCAGTCTACACATTTTAAATCTGTACCTGACATAGTAGAGGCAAATTGCTCTTCAGCACCGAGGCAGAAATGAAGACATAGGGAGTCTGTGAGTGATATACAACATAGCTGGCTTTGTACTGGTTTGGTTTTGTATATGGTGTTCCCCAGGCAATTCTAATCCAGATTGCATTATCCTCATATTCTCTAAAGTTGATGGTAACCTAAACAACAACAAAAAAAGTCAAAAATAAAAGCTTTGTTTTATTGCACATTCAGTTGTCCAGAAATAATTTATTATATCTCTAAACTTTGTGTTCACACAACCCAAACATAATTTAGTACACCATTGCTTGAATAAGAAACAAACCCCACCTTTCAAACTCTTAAAATGACTTCTGTTTCTGTTCATGTACATTTTTTTCTGAAGAATGAAAATAAAAAATTAGAATATTACAAATTTGATTTCTCTTTTGGGAAAATAGCAACACAATAAAAAGGTGCCTATTTACATGGAAGGGTAGTGGAAATATTTCCAATACACTGAAAAACTGCTTTTTATTAACTTGGGATTTTAGATCTGAATATAGTATTTATCACTGCTCAAGAGCACAGAATCAGAAATTTGAAAACTTCTTTCCCTGTTTTTGTGGATTTGCTCCTTGTTTACTTCTTTTGACCATTACTCATCTGGGTGACTTAAAATCAGGAGAACTTCCTTCTAAAAAAGAAACAACCCTACAAACAACACCCCTAGCCCCCAACCCCCAAAAGAAAAACCAACCAAACACAAAAAACCCCAAAACAAACACAAGCACCTCCCTTTGACCAAGGCACACGTAGCCAAAGCTTCTTGTCCAACTAAGTCATAAACTGTTTAAATTGCTGGGCCAACATCAAATATTAAAGTTTTGTTAGATTACTTAAAATGAAAATATTATCATAGTTATGCAAACTGCAGCTTTGTATCTGTTAGTCTGATTTGTATTTGTTGCCCTCTGCTGTTGTCAGGTGGAATTTTTTGTGTGTCAAGTGACACCACTAACTAGCCCAATGTATTTTCTATTAGCTTGCTTCAATGAAGCTGGTGAGCTACAGCAAGAAAAGGCTTCTGCAGGGCATTTAGTAAAAAAGTGAGTCGGTAGTATTTCCTTGTCTTTTTTTTTTCTTACCATACTCATTTCTGTAGTCTAGAAACTGCTTCTGCTATTGCCAGTGGTCTTCCAGTCATTGTAATGTAATGAAATACCAGGGCCAAGTTCTTACAGCCATCACAAAACACCATTTCAAAACCAACTAAAAGCAAATGGGTACAATTTTGCTACTAATATAAGTAATAAAAATGAGCTTCCTTGTCCTACTTACTGGCTACTTGAAATTACTTGTACTCTTTGATCTGTTTTTTGTTGTTTGCATATTACTACTAAGAGGACAAAGCAATATCAACTTACTTTGACAACATGCCCACCTAAACAGGGCAAAAATTTTGACAGAAAACAAGCATACTGCTTTTCTTGAAGCCTGTCATATTTTAAGACAAACGTTTTATTTCACTTCAGCATAACTGTAAAGTTGCTGGAACAGATATGCAATACATTTTTCCTCTTTCGCATGCAGTTCCTACCATCCCCAAAGGAATCATTCCATTTAATTTTTGATGCAGACTGGAATAAAAAAAAACCCCAAACCTAACGAAAACCCCCTCTCTGAAGTGATGAAAACAATCCACAGACACCATAGCTGTGTAGCAAATGCAGAATAGATTTATTCTTACGTTTTTCAAGGCTGAACGAAGGAGTCTTTTAAATATTTTTTTGAAATTTGTTAACTCAAAAAATTCCGTTTCATCCCCTGTTACACAAGAAAAAAAAAAGAAACAAGAACTGTGTTTACAAGAACTAGTACAGAGATGGTTTAAGTTTTGATGAAATAAAATTAATCCAAAAAAGCTGAAGTTGTAGAGCCCAATACAAAAAGCTGTGTTACATTTGAGCCTTATTATTGCTGTATAGAGAAAAGGTTAATATTTAATTAGTAGTTAATTTCTAGTAATTTCTTAAAAAGTTAATAAAGTATTCCAAAAACATTCAAGATTTCTCAATGAAAGATCCATACTAGACTATATTTGTGTTTAAAATACAGGATGAAAAGCAGTGTGCAGGAAGTTCCCGAGAACTGAGATTATAGCAAGGAAGGATATTTTACCTCTTTTCTTCATTTGGTAAACACTCCATACTCTCTTGTTTGAGTAGACATAGTTGTCTAAGAAAAACAGGAATGGTTCAATAACACAGTGTATTATCAAACAGTAACTGAAGGAACAAATAATTTTACAATAATCAGGTTATTTAGAAAAACCATTACTTATAAAATTAGTTACAAACATTACTAATAATGCAATATAATTTATTCAGCATTCTTAAACTACCACTCATAGCAAACCTACAAGCAAAATATATGTTTTTAAAGAGATTAAGATCTTCTGTAATTCAGCTAAGCAATTATTAAAGGGTATCTCTGAGGCTCAATATTTGAAGAAGGATTTAATGTAAAATAATGGAAACTCAATCTAAAATCAAACTGACGTGTAGACTGTTAAAATAAACCTTAAGATTCAAACTACTGTATATAATGAAGGTGTGAACAACTACTGGAGGTGGAGTTAAAGTTGTTTTGCCTGGGCCACTCCCTATCAGACCATGGTGTTACTGATCTTAAGGTTTGGTGCATACTGGAGAAAAACTTCCTTCTGCATTTATAGCTGTGTGCTAGTGGTGGTTTACCACAGTTTGCATCTACTTAGCAGAAGCAAACCTACCTTTGTTGATTCTCAGTTTCTGGACTTTTTTATTTTTTAATAAAAGTCAGATCCAGCAAGATTCCTCATCTACAGTGTAACCTCTTCACACCAAATGCATCAGAACCTCATTAAGGCAAATGCAATGAAGACCACTATTAACTTAATCAGAAAAAGTGTAAGTATGTTAATTTCTATTGATGTTTTACTTACAAATTATGTCTAGGACAGCTGCTTGCTTTATGTCAGCAGACTTTTCCTGGAAAGAAGAACAGTACATGGTGAACTGCAAGTTTCACTGCTTAGCAAGTGAAAAGTCTGAGCTTGGCGATTTAAATGACGCTGCACTGAAGTCCACAGCACGTGTTCTCTCCTCAGAACGGTTCCAACGTACGCACCAAACAGTTTTGAGGAATCTACAACAAAAGCTATTTTAGCAGAGGCAGCAAGAACCTTGTCCTTATTGTACAAGCAATTAGAAAGTAAAATTAATGGGTATTCATAAATACTAGTCACCACTGCGTAATGTTAATGGTCAGGAATTTTAACATGCTTGGTTCCTCCTCGTTTAACCTTTACAGCATGAAAGGATTTAAAAATTTTTTTATGACATTAGTTTTTACAGATTCAGAATGTTTCGGAAACAAATGCTGTTCTAAAATACAATATTTGCTATCTTATAAAGTTCTTGCTTGCAGTTTGATCTACCCTGCAGGTAATTAATCTTTGAATATGAGGTTCAAAGGGAATGATACATAAAGCTATAGAATTTAAGAGATATCAGCAATAACTGTGTCTGAGTTATGATACTATGTATAGAGAGACATTCAAAGATTCCTGGTAGACCAAAATCAGAGTACACAAGTAGATCGGAAAACTTTTTGCTTACAGTAGACAGAATGGAAGTAGTTCTGGCAAGGAAATAAAAAAAAATAAATCTGAAAAGTCTAAAAGATACAAACTAGTACTATCATGACCCAAACTAAATAGATTTAAATTAGCACTGTGTAAAGAGTGGACACCTTGGCCAATGCCTTTATTTTGCAATTTAAGACATACATCAATTTCTTAAAGGTTTAACACACTCAGGTTTTACCTATTTTGTGCAACATAAAGATCAAAACATGTATTTCCATGTTTAGTAAACATCAATCCTGCACTCTCATCAATCGAAGCTGATGGTATTACAAGCTCAGCTTTTACTTTTCTTTCCTCTAGACTTTTACTTTATTCCCCAGTCTACAAACTCCTATTTGATGCTATGTTACGGCCAAAGAAAATTACTTTTTTTCAGAAGAATGCTTTGTTTACAGTGCTTCAGCTTGCATCCTATGTCACAGACAGGCAATTCCAAAAGGAAAGGATTACCTCACAGAGTTGAGCAACATCTTGAGAAACTTTCTCCTTCATCTGGTGGAAGTTTATGGTTTGCAGCTGTGCCTCAGACAGAAAGCCCCATTGCTGTAGCATTGTCTTGATTTCATCTCGTGGGATTTTTAGTACAGTTCTTCGAATATACTCAATAACAGTTTCATCCATGATGAATCTACCTAAAAGGTTGAAACAATAAATAGGTTAAGACCAGGGCACAGGCAAGGTCAGGAGACTGTAGGGTGAACAGAACAGCCAGCAGAACACTGGCATCAGTCCTAAGCATGGTACTACTGCAGCCGCTGACAGAATCACAGAATGGTAGGGATTGGAAAGGATCTCTGGGGAATATCTAGTCCAAGCTCCCCTACTAAAGCAGGTTAACCCAGAGCAGTTCCCCAAGGCTGCACTGTCCATGTGGGCTGGGAATCTTTCCCGAGAGGGAGATTCCACAACTTCTCTGTGCAGGTTATTCTAGGCTCTGGCAGCCTCACAGCAAAGAAATGTTTCCTCACGCTTAAGGGAGAATTCCCTGCGTTCGACAGCGAGTTAAAACGCTTCCTACAGCTCTTCCCCGAGGCCTAACACGAGCTTCTACAGAGGAATGAGGCACCGGCCCTTACCCAGGGCTGGCACCGCCTAGCTGGCTCGATAGTTTCCCGAGGCAGCAAACGCTGACGCGAAGGCAGCCGCGTAGCGCAGCGGAACACCGCAGCCTTACCTGCCACTACAGGCCGCGGCAGCGACCCCGCCGCTCTAGCCGCCCAGAGAGCCGCGGCAGC
>JANHGL010024227.1:0-22357 GCA_024611195.1 Ceyx melanurus
AAAATGACATCCAGGTCAGTTTAAGACCTATAACCTTATGCATTGAGCCTTAAAGACTGATCTTCTCTCCTCCTGGAAGAAATATCGATATCTATTGAATCCTTGCCAACAATAAGCCTTAATCTCTTTGCTGGGGGAAGAGGAATAAAGTCATCAAATTCATCATCATAATCATCTTCCTCTTCATCATCCTCTTCTGATGAAGTTTCATCTGCTGTTTCCTCTTCATAATGACCGTAATCATCTACTTCCATCCTTGACTCCAAAAGGGAGAGAGTTTCACTACAACACACACCATTTTCATGAAGGTCCTCAGGGTACACCCCTCTGTTTTCTTCCTCCCGTTTTAGCTGTATTTTTAATTTTGTTGAACTATTGCCTGATCCTGAGTTAAACCCATTATTTAGCTTTGCTACATATAAATTATTATCTTTTTCATGGTCTTTACTTAATTTGATGCTTATTTTTGAAGAATTCATCCCATCATTTTCTTGGTCATTTGCCTTGCTACTGCTATCGTGGCGCCTCCGAAGAGTCAGTTTAGGGATCCCAGAGCTATTTTCAAGGATAAGTTGTGCATCATACCTTGTGATCCGCCTTTTCTTTTTACTTTTTGCAGTTCTAAAGCTGTCTTTTGCTTTAAAATTGTCAGATGTTACAACAGAGCAGCCACCAGAGCCGGGGATGCAGTCTTTATAGCTGACAGGTGTGTCCACCACATTATTCCTCTCTCCGAGTTCTGAATGAGAGCTGATCAAATCTGGTACTTCATCTTTCACGGGTGTGTTGTGCATAGTATCAGTTTCTTCTGCTTTTGCAGATGGTTTCACAAGTTTTCCTTGTCGAGATTTCTTTTTTGATGTGCCTGAGTCATTTTTCTGGCACCTTATGTCCCCTTTATGTGATGGTCCATGAGCCACCTCATTTTCAGTGATGACACGAGACTGCTTCTCCGAACTGTCCGGTTGTGTTCCGCTCACATTATTCTTATAGCTATCCAACATATTTGGTTCAAGCTTTATGTCAGAGGTCTCTTTCAAATTCATCCTTGTTCTCATGGACCTCCTTGTGATGTATGTGCAGGGTGGGAGATCACCATGCTCATGAGCACCTTTCACAGAATTCAGTTTATGTTCTCTTGCTGCATGCCTTGTTAAGCATCCACTAGAGACTGCAACTTTGACTGGTCCCTCCAATTCTTTATCCTTTTTAATGGGCAAGTTTTTGTACAAAACTACTTTAGGCTCTTTGAGAACTAGATTTCCCATTTCGAGCTTTCTAGAAGCATTCTTTTGCTCTGGCCTTTTGCACTGATTTCTCAACTTTATCTTTGAAAGTAAAGGCTTTGCAGGCTTTTTCAGTCTCTTTGGTACCCTGGAATTATTTATATGAGTTAGTTTAGATGAGGTAGAATTTGATGATGCTGGAATTCTTGATATAGACTGTCTTGTTAATGTTCTATTTTTGCTGTTCTTTTTTACGCCAATTGAAGATTTTCTGTTAGCTGCAAAAGAAAAAAAATGGGTTTGTTAAGACACTGCTTTATCCTGAGTTTCCCACTCCCAAATACTGTAGTTTATTTCTTTTAAGCACTTCATCAACATCTGTGAAACAGGCTGGGTACTGTGCAACAAGGTTCAAGACTGTTTAACTTGCAACTCAGCCACAAAAGGAACTGTCAAACAAGTCAAAAATATCCCTAAATTCCAGGTACACTTCCCTTACTGCTGCCAACATATCCAAGTTTGGTTTTTACTGAACTTCTTCTTCCACTGTTCTTTTTTCTTCTCTTTTTCTTTTCTTTTTTTTAAATCCATCCCATACAATCCACAGATTTTCCTATTATTCCAGCAAAATCAGGACGTTACAGTATTCTCTCCTACAGAGAGAGGGGAAAAAAACCCAATCCCTTTAACTACTGTAATGGTTTCAGTTTCAGGCATCCAGTTATCTGCTATTATGGGTAATATCCAGTTATCCATCACCTGCTGGGGTAATCAAAGGAGTTCTGTCTGCCCAAGCAGAGCTGCAACTCTAGAGCTTTGTAATTACAGATCATAAGAGGTTTTGGGGAAGTGTCTTTTTTCTTCTTTTAAATATCACAGCAGCAAACAGATGGAACCACAGTATTTTATATGACTCCAAACTTGTTTGCTATTTAAGTCAATGTTTTGGTTACTTATGTTTTCCCTATACTAAAGGTAGCAGGGGTGGGAAAGGGGGAAAAGAAATAAATGATACTCATTACTCCATCAAAACAGGTCTCTCAAACAAAAATCCCTCCCAGTTTCTTTTGAGATTACTAACTGTGCACTCTGACTTCAGAATAGGTACCTGAACTATCATGAGTCCTGGATGTGGAGAGGGAATAGCTGCCCAATTTAAAGGATCTCTAAAGGAAATGACTATTTGTTTAATAACTTCTACAAGGAGTATTTACTTGAAAAACATTTTCCTACTGAGTGTAGATAACTCTGTGCCAGTTCTCTTTCCTAAACCATAGTACTGCATGTGATAGTTTTCCATATTTTGAAGTAAGTAGACAGACTTTTAACTGACATGTTTAGAAATATGACACCAACTCTATGTTTTTGATATAAATAAACCAAGCCAAGAACATACCACCTATTGTTCTTGAAACACTTAAGGAAAACCACGAATTTGCTGATTAAATTGCCTTCAGATTCCTGAATACATTACAGTTCCAAAGACCAGTATATGAGATGCAACTCAACACTGAGAGAGGAATTCCATCACACAAGTTTTTCATGTTTTTAGGAAGCCTTTAACCCTGCTCTCTGAGCTTTCACTCTTACTTACTTGCATTAGCTTTTTCCTGAGTGGTATCTGCATCAGTGTTAGAGCTGACAGACTGGTTGTCTGAATTCTTGCTGCTGTCACCCAACTTTTTAAGTCTGTTCAATCGTTTATCTGTTTCTCTCAGTCCATATTTACTATTAATCACAGGAGTAGGTGCTGGCAATCCCACTCTTGATTTAAAAGCACCAGTTCCACGTCTACAAAGAAAAAGGGGACACAATATATTAATAACTCAATATATAGAACTAACAACTTTGTTTTGTATGCAACAGTTTGAATCTCAGGTAAATTTGGATAAACAATACCAATAATCACTGAAATTATTAAAACAGCCCACAAATGCTAAGAATGTATCTATATACTTATTTTAGTAAGGTCCACAGAAGAAAAACTTCCCATTTATTCATTGCAAGAAGAAAAACTGCTTAAGCAGGTATCCCTGGCTTTATATTGTATTTCAGTGTCATTTCATAGTCAAACTATATGGGTGAAAATAAATATAGCAGTTCAAAATACTGCTTATATTAGCTTAGACAACAAATTAATTTTCCCCTAATCACATCATGATAGTAAAAAAAAAATGCCAGTTTCAGTTGCAGTGTTGGTTACTGCCTCAGCAAGAGTTGAGAAGTACAGAAAAGGGAGTAAAATTACCACATAGATCTGTGTTCCTTCATAACTGAAAGAATCCAGTATATATTTAACATTTTTAAAGTAAACACAGAAAAGGATGAAGATTAAGAATTCCTGTACTTGCTTTTCAACCAGTACTAGGATTCTTCTGACACTCTTCAAAAATTCAGTATGCTTATACGTCACAGAATTACTGAGCACAACTTTAGTTTATCTGGTATTTATTGAACCTGGAACATTCTCCAAGTATTATTTTGAATTCTGCAAATTACAGGCATCTTAAGATACTACACTAAACTTAGTACAAGTAACAGCAACCTCAGAAAGCAGTGGTGCTATAAAAACAACTGTCTTCTGACATGACATCTTTGGTGCCCAGTTGTCTCAGACAGCATGAACAGCAGGCTCACCTAAAACAAGTACATGCACATATGTAGATAATGCAAATTTTCTTGGTGACAACTACTTTTGGAGGCTTGGAAAACAAAAATAAAACAAAACCACAAACGAAGAATGACAACAACAAAGGACAACAAACACAACACAGAGACTCAATGTACAGTTTCCACCCCACAGCTCCCAAACATACCCCACAGATTCTCAGAAATCTAGTATTTTAGCATTACAAATTCTGATTCTTTATAGAATGGTCAAAACTGAAAGAATGTGTCTGCATTATATTAAACCAACAATCAAAGTAACCTGAGGAAAAAGAAACACCTCACTCTGAGTAACAAGGAAAGAAAGAGGAAAGAACAATCATGGTGCCCATTAGTTGAACAGCTCCCAGGACTGAAGTCCATTTTTACTAGCAGCATTCTAAGTGAAGTCAGACACTGTGCCCTTCACTTGGAATTACCGATCAATAGAGGATGAGTTTTAAGGTCCATACCAGAAGGTTTTCCTGTGTGTTGCAAGAGTTACCAAATTAGCTAGAAAAACTGAAGGCAAGATTATGAAACCATTGATATGTAGGTGCACTAAGCTATTTCTCAATACCATTACTTTGTCCTTTATATATATGTTTTTTCTCTCTACAGCTTGGTCAAACAGAACTGCTGTAGGTTCTGTGTAGTTCCTCTTGGAACCAGGTGAAGCTCTCACAAATGATGTGGAGCCACCACGTGCACAGTCAGCAGAAGCCTCAACATGGGCAAAAGCAAACTATGACATTCTTCCACTGATTCTGTGAAGAAACCAAGTTGGGACACTACAGGTGAAAAATAAATAAAGCAGCTGTGCTGCTGTGTGATGGACTGATTATACTGGGTCTGACTGAGCTGGAACTAGAACACTGAGAACTAGAAAGGTGCTGGTAACACCCCTGTGGTGTGGCTGCTGCTGAGCAGGGTTCACACAGCACCAAGGCTGTTTTTCCAACGTTCCCCCGGCAATGGGGTGGGATGGACAAGATCTTACGAGGGAACACAACTGGGGCAGCTGACCCAAACTGACCAAAGGGATATTCCATGCCATATGACTGCAGTTTAACAATAAAAGCTAGAAAAAGGAGGAGGAAGGGAGGCATCCAACGTTCCTCTGGAGGAACCGCTCTGCGTTTGGAGCCGTGCAATGAAAACATGTCCAAGCATCCGAGTATTCATCATTAAAGGCTTCCAGTTTCACAAATTGTATCACATATATGACCAATTTAATTTGAAACTTATTTACATCAGTGCATACCTTTCACAGGTGTAGCATTCGCAGTATTCATTGTTTTCTCCAAAAAACCCATCCCCATAGTAACAAGAGATTTCTTCTCCAGGTTCAATATCTCTTAGAGCTTTCACACACGCTGTATCTCTGCCCGTTGATACAAACTAGGGAAGGAGATGACAGGAAGAAGAAGGGGGAAAGGTTAATCATTAAGGTTGAACAGTATCTGAGTAAGAAAAAAAGCCAACCCCAAAACAGTAGAACACTTGGGGGAGGAAAAGGTGCAGGGACAAAGGAAAAAAAAAAAGTGGGGGTGCTTTATATATTAACTTTAAATTTCTTGCTTACCTTACAGTTAGGTCTGCAATCTGAAAAAGGTCCAAAAGATAAAGTCAATTAACTGTTGATAAGACCTGAAACATGAATAGTTGTAGATATCTAAAGTAAGGATTCACTCTGACTTCAATAACTATAGAATCTCAACTAAATACTGGGAGTTATGGTAGTATTACACAAATCTATACATCAAAAGATACCTGTTTTGATATAGTTTGGTTTCTGAGCTCTTCCCTGTGCTATCACAAATGCTCAATATCCCTCCTCTTTAAGGTAACAGGTTTTATCTTAAATCCTACCTGCTTTTCATTCAGCATACAAATGCAACAGAATCAGTTAAGCTTCTGTGCAAGAGGCTGTAAGAAGGCATAAAGTAGTTCACCTACAAAATACATTACTGTTGACTAAGTTCACAAAAAATTGAAGGTAGCCCACAATATGCTCCACTGATTTATAGCTGCCAGTTCCACAGTCTCTGTGAAGGAAAAGGCATCACTTCCCAGAGCCTTCTGTGAATTTCCCTGTTCACAGCTCTGGTCTGGGAAAATCTCAACAGGATTTTCTCCTGCAGTAATCCAGTACACCAGATTCATGCATTTGCTCTGTAGTCGTGTGCTGTTCAGCTCACATACCAACACTTCTGAGCAGAACTGCTTGTGTCCTTCACCATGCTTCCTATAGTTAATACTCACCATGATTGATAAATGCAGCAGGACCAAGCCAGAGTTGTGCACAGTTTTTCCGTGTGGAATACATGACACTGAAGTCATTTTCTCCATGTCTCAGCAGCATATTTTCTTCCATTTCTGACAGTTCAGCAATACAGCCCACAAGTAATTCTATTTTATCATTGCGTTTCCTTTAGTGTAAAAAAAAAGGTGCAGAAATATGAGTACATATGCCAAAATTACAGAGTCACTTCACAAAAAGTTGTCAATAACAGGAAGTATTTTGTAAACCATTTCTCAGCCCCTATAAACCTCATGTTTGTAATTCAGTTACAGACAGGATATTAGGCTAAATAGACTTATCAGACATAAAATAAATGTTTTTATGCTACTAGAGAGAATCAATTACATCAATTCTGACAGACATTACTATCATTGTTCCTACAATTTCCTGAGGCTGCAAGCAACACATAGCAAGAGCTGATTACTTCAGCTTCCACAGTTGTTCAAACCAAATGCAAGGTTTTCTCCCATTTGTGCACACTCTCTTCCCATCAGCACATTAGATATTCTGACTTCCTCCAGCTGCTCATTTGCATTTCCTACTCCTGTTCCTTTGGCCAGGAAAACACAGCATGTTAAAGGTACTTCAAACTCCATGGCTTCTTAAAAAGCCCTAGTGTTGACCCAAAAACAGGCCACAATTCAAGCAGTATGTTTCCCTCTTCAGCATCAAGCTGGGCCTTGCACTTGACCATATAGGGGGGTGTGGGGTGTGCAAGGAAGGAGGACACAACAACCAGCAAAAGCCAACACAATCATGATGCCTTTGTGTGCAGATAGCCAAAGTGCCACCATAGAGCAGATAAGAGGCACTGAATACTCAGCCTAGAAAGAAGTGCACCATTTCCATTAACAGTGCAAGGGCACTGTTACCACTACTCTTCAGAATGGTTGTTTCAAATTTTGGCCAGGTTACTCAGACACAGACAGAGAGAAACCACATCATTCAAGTGTAAAATTCTCCTTTTACAGAGAGTGACAAGAACTTGTGTCAGTTTTGAGTCTCAATAGTTTTACAGGTATTAGCAGCATTAAGAAGCAGCCCTCCTGTCTCACTCTCAGGTCACTCATGATTCTAAGCATGAAAAATTAATTCCTTTTTAAACACACCTGAATACAAAGCTTCCACACCAAAAATCACTATGGGAAGAATACAACTGGAAAACAAACAGCAACAAAAAATCCCCAAAAGAAAAGAAAACAAACACACACAAAAACCACAACCAACCAAACAAAAAAGAAGCCAAAAAATACTGATTATATCACAACAGTGGAATTTCCAGCTACAGCTGTGAAGAGCTGGAACTGGCCTCGAACTTCTTCAAGCTTTCTGTGCCACATGCTGAGGCTGCAGCAGTGACAACACTCTGCCCGCGACACATCTGGCCACTCGATTCTAGCCTGCATAGAACAGCCTGTCATCATCTCACATGTGCTCTTCTGAGCATGTGCTGCCAGAGAGCAAATCAAACAAAATTAGGAGGAGAGGGAGAAGGAAGGGGAAAAATTGATTTAAAAATTTTAATTAACCCACAGATCTGCCGGTGCTGCCCTGGACATGCTTATAGTGAAACTCTAATGTGCCAAAATGAGATGGGAAATAGACTGAGGTTCCAAGTCTCTGTTTCCAGGACAGATTTATCTTGCACAATCAAAAAATGCAAAAACACCCCTCAGTTTCACAAAGGCAAAAAACTAATTTCCTCCCCATTCTTTGTTGTATAAGCAAATCCAGTATAATGTGAGTCTTGACATGGTTGTATTTCTCACAGGCAGCCAGCTCAAGACTACAGAACAATAATTATCTGACTGAAACAAGATAAAACCCCCTGCTGCACACTGCAAACTGCATGGCCACATCCAAACACACTCAGCATTGTCTTACTGATGCCTGTGTTAAGTACTTAGAAAAACCAGACACCCTATTTTATTTCTAAGTAAAAATACACAACTCTGTGTTCCGCTGGTTGCAGTTTTAATTCTAAATCATGCTTTTGAAATCTGTTTTTTAGCATCTGTCAGAATAATTGATAGAATCAGACTGCAACAGGTTCTGTTTCTTACCATTCTTTTGTTGCAACGATTTTGGCTCCGTTTTGCTCCGAGGAATACCGATTACAGGGCAGGATCTCAAACCCACTGTCCGTGGCAAACATTCGCAAATAAATAAATACCTGCAACCAAAGAACACACAACTTTGCTGTTACAAGCAAAACAAAAGCAGTGAGGAGATTCCTATAAAAATAATGAAAGTCAGTCAACTCCAGAAAAAAAACCCCACAAACTCACACTGAATAAAAGAATATTGCAATGGGCTGTTACTTGCTGAAATGCATTTCTGGTTATAGATTTTAGCTATACACATAATGTTAATCTTATTTCTTCAGAGTGACTCTCAGGAATGGATAATGTGACTATCCATAAAGTTTACAAAAAAATGGATGCCACAAAAGGTCCAAAATCAGCCAGAACGATGAAAATGGATAATTTCTTCTAAAAGTCACTAAATAGTTGCATTAAAGAATCCTCAAATCTCTAACAACCACTGAGACCCAGCAATCTTCGGGATCCAATTTTCTTTTTTTCCAGTTCTTATAAAGATATTGTTTTCATGACAAGTCTAGACACTGGATTCAGAGATTGCTGGATCAACTCTTTTTAGTTAAGTGTGGTCATATTACTGAAAAAAAAATGCTTTGGGAAAACAAAATTTGCTGCCCAATTTCTTCTGCACTCCTAGATTTGACGCACTTTACAGCAGGCCAAATTCCTGTTGGTTTTATCTGAAAAAAAGAAAAATGCACTCATTTCTAAATAAGGTTTTTGTTTGTTTGAAGTAAAATATATTATGACTTCCTTGGAATTTTCAGTCAATAACCTTTATGCTACACACAGAATGGACTTAGGGTGTAGGAAGTGGAGGAACAGGATTAATACTCCAACATAGAGCCCCTAAACCCACAACAATTTGACTTACAACAGTTGTATTTAAAAAAAACAACCAACCAAACAAAAAAAAGGTAGGGGAACCCTTCCAAAGAAAGTTTTTAAAACTCTTCTCTCCCATAAGTAGTTTTTCCCTCTTCTGCCAACAGCAAAAGAGGCAAATGCATTTTCCTTTCTACATGCCTTGTTAATAAAAAGTAATGGTAAGTTAACACAGAAAAAAAAAAAAGTGTGGGGAGGGAGCTAGCTGGGTTTTAAAAAACAAAGGAAGTTTCTGTTAAAAAGCAATCAACATAACACAGAGCATCAGGTTACTTTACTAGTGCTACATTCCTAAGAAATCTTTACATTTTCTTAGCCTTTCAACCATCTGAAAAAGCACATTAATTACAAGTACACCTACATGTTCCTTGAACAACCTTTCCTGCATTTTGTTCTTGTTAAGAAAATAGTGCCGGGCCCAGTCACCTGACGTCAAGGACTTGAAGGCTTTTTCTAAGTGCTCATCTTTCTTAAAACGTTCAATCACCTCTTTTAGTTCTTCTTGCCTTCCTTTAATAGGTCGAAATCTGAAATAAAGAATAAAGCTATTCCAGTCCACTGTTATTCATTCCCAATTCTTCCTCACAGTTATTCTCATCAGAAAGTTCTTCTGCTAGCCATAGAAATATTTAACTCCTAACACAAGGAAAGTGACTGTTCTCTGCTCAAATCGTAAGGCCTTAATTTCCTGAGGTAATGGCAGAGGTAAGATAGAGCCAACATACCACTCAAAATGTTTAAACCCTCCATTTCTGCAGAGAAGCACAATTTATGAAAACAAATCTCTTATATTAAACACTAACCAACACAGAATAACATTTCACGGTCTTCAACACCTCTCATTTGGAACAAAGCAGCTAAAAACTTTTATTATTAAGTGTCACTGTCCCTCTTTCCTAATAAATTTACTATCATTAAAAGTGCATGTGCAGAAAAATGCAGAAAATGAAATAGATGCTGAAAGTTCCCAAGTTACACTGGTATCAAGGGATCAACAGCTTTTATAGCTGCATTGGGTGTGTGTAATTTTAAACTTAAGCCCTCTACAACCTCATGTGCTGCACTGATTTTTTGTAATAGGGAACAAACAATTAGCACAATTGAAAAGACTAATAAATCTCAGAAAGAAATGTGTCATCATCTTGAGGAGTGATTTCAAATTAACTTTTGCTCAACCCAAAGCCTTATTATATTGACAGGCTCACTATCTGGGTTTATGTAGATTGTAAATTAACATCTGGATTCATATAAGACACAACTCTTAATGATTACACAAGAAGTATCTATAAACAGTAAAACACAGATCAGATGTCACATCTGGGGAAGACTAAAGTTCCACAAGTTAGTGCAATCATTTTTCCCCCAAATACTGTCTACAGGAAACAAGAAGCTGCAAATTATGAGTAGGTAAAATAAGAAATTAAACACCTGTACATTTACAGATAATTCTGCCTTCTTCCCAAAGCTTGAGATTTAACAAAAACTATCCTTAGTGTATAACACACCCCAAGGAACTCATGAGAAGGTTTTGTGAAGCTTCCTTTGCAACTCACACCTTCTGCTTACACAGAATATGACAGGAGGGCTAAACAAGATGACAGCTCTTGATGAAATCCATGACTAAGTTCTGCTACTTGTTGCTTGAACTGTGTTACCATGCTGATTTTATTTCCTCTAACTTAGCAAATCAAGTCTCTGCTTGATGCCAAAAGTAAACAAGGGAAAATAAATAAAGTTGGTGGAAGAAACCTCATCAACTGCCTCACTGATACCCTGGTTTTTAAATTACCACATCCCTTGGCTTATCCTCAGAACACTGAACGTTGCAGTTAACTTATTTCCAAATTATCAATAAGATTTGCTGCTTCTATTCAACTGGTAGGAAGGAAACAAAACCCTCTTACACCTTATAATAAGGGTTTAATCAGAAATAACAAATGATGAGGACTCCATTTCCTTCATTAGGAATAAAACGCCCTGTTTATGCTCCTTCTAAACACCCCCTAACTGCAGTACCCCTTCCAGCAGCAGAGCTTCATTCTTGCTACTGCTTTCACACATCCCCTCTGCAGTCTCTAGCTGAAACACTTCACTGCAGTTTGATAACTAAGCAATCTTTTAGATCTTTTTCAATATGGCAAAAATCATCAGCATAAACCTGTGAGCTTTCAGTGGAGATACAGTCAGTAGTTCTGAGAAAACATCAGCTTTTTTTCTGGCTGGGGTAACATCTGGCAAGAGAGTAAGAGGCAGCCAAGGAATACATACCAGATAGAACTGCAGTATGGACTGCACCAAGAAATTCCTAATAAAGTTATTTATTAAAGAATACCCTTACACCACCTCCCCAAAAAGCAAACTCCTAACAAGCTGCTGAGACCTAATCATAGAAGAGAACTCCCCTCAGACTACATGACATGACTGTTACTATTTCTCTTCTGTAGTACAGAACATCTCCCCTGACTTGTCAGTTACAAGAAGAGTACCTCCTAGTTCTCCAGAAACTAGAAAGACTTCTCCCAGATGTGATAGTCTTAACTCAAAGAGCATCCTCAGACATTCAGGGAATTTAAAATGATACAGCCTGAACCTGACTAGTTTCAGAATAGGGACTTACTCTCATTTTCAGTTTCAATCAGAAACAAGTTTTCCCAACAAGGACCCAACAACACCCTGAGGAGTACAAAGCACACCAGTGTGCAGGAACATGACAAGTCAATATTTTGTTTATATTTTTATCTGCAAGCATTACAGGAGGAAAAGCCACTAGATTTACTGCTAAAATTCTTATTCAGTTGTATCTATTCTTGCTGGGCTAAATGAATAATTGCCCTCTCTCTTACATGTTATGATGTTGTGTGTTGAAATGAACCATTTGTTTTAGGTAAGTGACCTGCAGGAGCAAAGATGGGTGGAAAAAATACCATGTTCAAAACTGCATTAGCACCCGAGACAGGCTATGTATGTGCTGATAGACATAACTATACATGTTCAGCAGCAAGAAGCAGCTTGGCCCAGGCTAGATAAAGAAAGCAGTATCCCAACTCAACTACCAGCAGGAAAAAACCCAACCAATCAAGCACAAAACCAGGGCAGAAGTTGCTAAGCTTTAACAGCATCTCTCAGGACCTACAGATAATCAATACTCTGCATTTTCTAGCAACTAGAAGCACATCTTACAGCCCCAAAATGATGCTCACATTTCAGGTCTTTCACGACATACCACTCTGAGAGGCTGACCAGATGTCTACCTCACTAGCTACCTTAGGTAGCTCAAAGCCTTAAAAAGTCACCTGCATTAACTCCATGGATCACATTCAGCAGGTGTTTCTATGGGTTCTTGTCTCAGGCATTCCACACTGCTAGTGGAATTCCTTTAAATGTCCAGCAGAACCTCATGTAACATCCTTCCTGAGAAGCAGAACAGTCAGTGTTTGGCCAGCCCACAAAAAGGCCAAAAAAAAGAAAGCTGGAAACAAGAAGGGGGTGAAGAGATGGTAAAAACCCCAACACGTTAACAGGTCAGATGAACATTATTTGTATGCAGGCATTTGAAACTTGGAACAAGAGGTTGGTTTCTCAAAGAACACAACTCTTAGCACTTATGGGTTCAAAAAATAATCCCAAGGACCCCCTGCAGCACCTCTATCAGAACACTGTCATGGTATTTTTTTACTAGTGACAAGACAGAAGTAACAAGAAGAGATAAAGAGGGATCCAAACAAGCAAGAAGTGTCCACAAGTACATGGAAATGAGTTGGAAACCAACATCATGCTGTACAGCATTTCACTTCAAGGGTTCCCAAATTAATGGAAAAATGACACTTTGCACCCTGAGCCTAAGTCAGCGTCAACAGCACCTGTAAATTGCACTGAGCAGTACCTTCATTAGAGTCCATCGAGGAAACTAACAAGACACTCTGGTGTTTGAATCTGCTTACAGGCACAGACTCCTTGAGCCACCCCATAAACAGCTTCAGGAGACAGGCCTCACAGAACATGAATTCTGCTGCACAACAGCCTGTTGTTAAAAGCAAGCTAAGAATGAAAAACTGCTCTCACAGCACCTTCAAAGAAACAGTAACAGCCTTTCTTCCTGACAAGCTGCAGAACAGAAACTTTTCACACTTCCCTGGGAAATATTTATCTTTTCCTAGTCAACAAGATCCAAAAAAGCTATGGCTATTGCAGTTTCAACATCAGCTAGAAGATGATCTTATCCTAGTTAAGGGCAAACTGAGGTGGTCTCAATTAAGGAAGATGCAGGAAAATGGCTTGGGGAAGCAAAGCTCTCTCTCTCAAGTTTCTCTTACCTCGGGAATACTTAAAGAATCTTGAAACTCCAAGGTATAAAGCCAAAGGTCAGTGAGATGCTTGCCTATAAAGGAAGTTAAAGGAGAGTTTCTGGTAAGTTCAGAAGCACAGAACCTTGCTCAGTCTCAGCCACTGAGAGCAGTGAGTTTGAACAAAAAGGATAAAGTGATCCTGCAAGAAATCCAGCATGGAACTCCACACAGCACACCAGCACATGACAGGGAGCTACATCCCTAAACCTGTTTCTTCATTTCTGGCTAGTGAACACCAAGAAGAGTGAATTTATCTAAATGCAGCATCCCACTGGCCTATGAACAACAGGCACTTTGTCTGGATGATATTTAAGTGGCTATGGAAAGACAGCAAGTTACTGCTCATCTAAATCCAGAGATTCCACACAAAAGCTAAACCAGCAAGGCTGTTAAATATTCAAGTTAGCACAAGAGCTGAGAATCATCTACTTACAGTAAGTGGAAACAATTTACCTAGTAAACACACATTTTGGATTCCCCTCTGCCCAACCCTGCAGTATAAGAATCTTAAATAAAAGCTAGTTATATAACAAAATCAACTTGTTCTGTGTTTAATCTTCAGTGTTATCTGGAAAACAATCCACATTCTTTAAATCCTGAAGTTCAAAAAGGCATTTGTAATGAAATAATCCACATTAACCTTCTTGAACTGAACTATACAGACACCAGTGTGGTCAAAACTCTCATATAGGCTATAACAGAAGTGAAGGAAATTCTAACAACCATATAATTAAATTCTCCTTAATATGCTTAGAAAATAGATGTTTTTTAAAAATTAAGTTTGGGGAGGGGCACAAAAAAACCCAAACCAAATGCTTTCCCTCATTCCTACTGACACTCCATATAGTAAATTTAATCTAGCAGTTACCATGACTACTGGACAAAAGCTATTCAATGTTTTGGAACTACAAAACTTTTTACTGAAGTTCAAGGTACAACTATAAAACCATTACCAAAGCCACCTGTGAGTTTGTAACTTTACAGAAAGCAGCAATATTAAGTTAGGAAACACCCCAAAAATTATCCTAGAACAGATGACAACGTGTTTGACTTCCTAAATCCCCTGCAATTTTACAAAGCTGTTGGAACTGCTCTCAGTATTCCCTGGAATGATGCTAATGCTTTAGGGAAGCAGGAAACAGCAGTGACTGGTAACAGCAGCAGGATTATCAGAAGTTGGGCTGAAGATAAAAGTGTTAACAAGTGGCTTAGCCATTAAGACTTCAAGATTCAGCACTTGGCTGAGGGAAATTATCTGAAGAGATGGGAAGATAAGCAGAGTTTAATTAGGGTTGGTTTTTTTTTTAACATGTGTCAGTTTTAATCTCAATTGTTAAGAAAACCTTCAACCCAGGAATAACAGCCTGCCAAATCAGTTCTGTTTATACAAAAAAGGATGGGTGTACAAGAGCAAGTAAATCTTAGATTCAGGAGAGTCTTTGTCACCATAAATACATAAATAAATAGTCTGTTAGGACAAGATTTGTACAAGAAGCAACAAAACCTCCTAGAACAGATATAACCAACAAGATTATACTTCCTAACATAGATGTGGTTTGTTGTTTGGTTGTTTAACTGCTAACCTACTTTGTCAAGGTAAGAGCTACCAACTCTATGCAAGAATGACCACAGGGCCTATGAAGAGGGCCAGAAGCTCTGAAAACAATCTACTTTCCCTTGAAAATTCAAGAGGATGAAAAAAAGTTACTTTTAGGTAAACCCACTGAAGACATTTCCAGAGCTACAATGTATGCTGCCCATCAAACCCCTGGTGGCAAGAAGATGTTTTTGAGGAGTACTGGGCAAACTCACTGGGGAATCCAACTGTCATCTTTAAGACAGTTAGTCCTCAGCTTTTTCAGACATTACTGACATGAGCTTACAATGCCAAGAGCCCATTTCCCATCATGGAGGGGGTTCAAGACTGCAGGACTTTATGGCTCCCAGAAAACAAAACACCAAACCAACCAATCATGTTCTTGTCACCACTCTACAATAAGATCACAAATTCAGTATAAAGAAGATGGAAAACAATGCTCCCATGGTAATTTTTTACCGGAATAGTATTTTACTCAAATGTTACCAGTTTGGGGTTTTTTTTCCTCTAATCAATATACTCTGGACAAAACAAGATGTCTTTACAAACACTCTTCAACTAAATGAATGAATGATGAAGTGCTTCTATATAAGACACCTATACATAAAAAATTACAGGCATAGCTTCCAAAGGTAAAGTACAACTTCAGTAAGGAGTCAACAACTCACACTGGGCTGCTAGCTAAAAAAGTACAAACCTGTGAGGAGTTCCCACAGCAAAGCAGGATGCTGGCTCAGTCACTTCCAGGTACCTCTTCAAACAAATCAGAACAAGGACAGGGAACATTTGCCTGCCAATCATCAGTGGCTGTTTTACTTTAAGTGCACTGCAATACACAAACTACAACTAATGTGACTTCATCACACTGAAGCAGAAGATGCCCAAACATAAGCTGTAAATCTTCATTTCTATTACAATCATGTATTTGGGTGCTGGCATCTGTATTTTGAAACTGGACTTCTCACCTTCCACCTTCCCTCAAAGCCAAACAGTAACAATAAATCTCAGAGCTCTAGAGAGACTGCAGCTTACTAGACAGAAGGAAGATGACCCAAGTGTCACAGCTACAATAACAAGCAGATGTCATCATGGTACCAAAAAGATAAACAAGAACTATGCTGATGTTTTAAATTCATTACAACAACAGAAACTCTCTCAGTAAAACACAGCAGAAGAAGCAAGATGATGTGTTTCTGGCGGAAGATGGAAGCCTCGTGTGTTTCCTATACTTCTCCAAGATTTTTAACTATTGTCCTTGAAGACTGCCTGTAAGTGTTCTCCAAGAAAGAAGTGACACCCTTTGTGTTGTCTTTTGATTCACATTAATTTTTTAAAAGTATTTTATATGTTGAAAACGTATCAGCAGAAAACAACATATGAGAGCTGCTTCTCTATGAAACAAAGAATACATCATTTTCTCAGCAAAAGGCACAACAATTAGCCTGTAGACTACCATTCATTCAACAAGTCTTTTGAGCATCTGTATTTAGTTCAATTAACTGTTGGAAATACAAAGACTCTGAACTGGACTGTAAGAGTATCCTACCTAGACACTGCTTTGGGCACTACGTGCTGTTGGAACCAGTAGTGTGTAGAGAATGGAAGAACTCAAGCATTCCTCTTACTAGATGGATGATGCAGTCTTTCCCCCCCCCCAAAAAGGGAGAAAAATCTCTACAGAGGAAGTCTTTACAGTTAATAGGACTACACTGCTGCAATTTCAGGTGCAACTCATGTCAGGTTTTACCAGCAACCACACCAATTCATCTAGCAATCACTTCTGAAGCAAGCACCTTGTTACACACATACACAAATCTACTGAACAGATACTCTGGTTCTGTGACCATGCAGCACAAGTAAACTGGTCTTTAAAAATAGCCACAGCAACAGCTTAAAGGGCTGAGCAGCCTGTTTCCCAGCGTGTGCTGCCCTGGAAACCCCAGCTCTTACTACTGCACAATAATAAAGACACAATTTCTTTCCTTAGAAACTTATCATTTATCTGAAGCTTCTCTGTTAAGCTGGCAATGCAGACCTTGTATGAAAATGAAAGCTTAATAGACTTATAATCAGTGGTACATCTGCAAAACAGGAAGAAACATGAAATAACTAAACCCTGAGACCACACTGAATTTAGACCAGAAGCATTCAGACAGATGCACAAGAGGGCAAAATTATGTGCCATTCTGGTAAGCAAGTTCCCCATGTGCACATTAATTTCTCTCATATTTTCTAACTTGTCTTACACAGACATGTCTGAGCAGCATTTCTCTTGCATGGGTCTGCAACAACTTCAGACACAACTTCAGATCAAGTGGTGCCAACTCTGAAGTGCTCAGGAACTGTTATCTTTCTTGTTATGTTTCAAGAGTAAGGAGGAATACAAAAAACCACAGTCAGGCACATGAAAAAAAAACCAAAACAGGTAAGTCCACTGACAACAATTTATATCTTTGAAAGATTTCAACTGACTAATGGCTAAAAACTTGTAATGTAGGAACCAGTGGCTGTTAACAGTGTTGTACAGCATGAACAGACAGGGTGGGCTAACATAGACCAAGGCTGCCCCAGAGCTGCAAATTCCAGTCTCCCATGCAACACCATTTTAAAGGCAGAAGTTAATGGTAAATTGCCATTTTTTTCAGACTTTCATTAAACATGCAAGAAATTCCACGGTTCTGCTCCAATTACATCAACTAAGAAGATAAAATCTTTGCCAGAAAAATAAAGACAAGTTACCTAGTATTCATTTTGTGTGTCTGAAAACCTAAATAGGGATCAAGAACCAAACTAGTTGCTAGGTCATCGTTTTCACACAGTTCCTTGGCAGACATTCCAGAGGAAGGCACGTAGCGACTCTGACCCTCGAATCCCGAAGCACCGCTACCTGCAGACAAGAGAGCAGGAATCAGATCCCGTGTAAGGACTGGTACAAAGCCCAGCTGCACTTGTGCATAGGCAGCCACAGGTTGGAGAAAACCACTGAACAATTAATGGTTGATGATCAAATATCTGAAAAAGCAGAAGCACGACTAATTTTTCACTCTTGCTTTTGTTCTTTTATGTAGCAGCCAACGGAGAAAATATTTTGGAATATATTTCATAAGTGCCTTGAATTTTTTTGTTTCCTTCTTCATTCAAAATGGGGTGAACTTCAACAAGTGCCTTCACTAAAGGTTGGCCTAGTAACTCAAATCACAATACACACTTTGAACCACACTAGTTCTCAACTGGTCTAAGTCTATACTTATACCAGTTCAAATTTTGAAAGGAATTTTGTAAATTAATTCAATTTACATCCAGCTATTCTCACTTAACTCTTAAACTGATCTGAACAGAACTATAATCCTAAAGAAAGTTAATAGATGCAACAAATACAAATGCAATTAATACTTCTGTTGGTAGCTATGTGCTGAATGCAGCCCTCCTGCACCAATTAGACAAGACAGAAGCCTGGTTTGCAAATTGACAGGTGAATCACACACAGCAGTAAGGTGCATAGAGATGTACATACATCTGCTTGATCTTCTCTCAACTCCATTTTTGCCTGTCTTGGGGTTCTCCTTTCCTGCGTGCTGCAGTTTGGTCTGGTTCTGCACATGGTCATTAGATGACTTGCTTCCACTTCTCCTGCCATTCACCACCATGTTCTTGGATTCTCCCAGCCACTTCATTCCCACAGACAATCTGACTCAGTTGCATTTAGTCACTTTTCGAAAGGCTTGGAGAAGTGGATGAATTATTTCAGTTCCAATTTGTACTGTAAGTAAAACATAAACATGATTAGAACTTACTGGGAAACTGTTTCTGAGACACAGATTTTAACAAAAAAGGTGTGGGGGGGAAGTGAGGAAAGGTGGTGATGTGCATTTTCATTATGAGGAGTGAGGAACATATATACCTCTGTATTTATATGGGCATCCATACACATCAATAAATACACACCCTGCTATGTGACTCCAAAAATGTAGCATTTTCAAATACACACCCCACTAAGATTGTATTTCCTAATAAACGAAAACCTTTAAACTGTTTGGAACTCCACAGCAAAGAGTGAGATTACACAAACATCCTCCAAGAACTAAAGGCAAACACAGTTTAAAAAAAAACCCAACAAGAAACCAAACCAAATAAACTAGAAAACTGACATTTTTTGAATGGGGGGAAGATGTTAAAACTTTATTTGAAAATCAGAGTTCACAAAACCCTCCATAACAATCTGGAGGACACAGGCTACTATTTTTTACTGTTCCATGAAATAAAAATGCAGTCACAGCACATGTGGCTGAGTGGGCCAGTAGTAAGTGGGGTCACAAGTAGAGCTGAAATTGCATAGTACATAAGTGGCCAGCAAAGCACACACTAGTTTTTGTCTGAAGTCTCAATGCCTTTGGCATAAATAATTGCAAGAAAGCTTCCAAGGCTTTTGCACAGACGTGTCTCACTTTATACACTTCCAGAAAAAAAACTAACCTGACAATTATTTTACAATTACATTTATGCATTAGGAATTCATCCTTCTCCCTACTGCTTCCTCATGGAGGAATTGCATCTTTTCTTTTTAGTGTAATTAAAAAAAAAAAAAGCATTAATGCTCTGCTTGCAGTGGATTAATGAGCATCAGGTAATGGGCATTTCAATCAGGTGAGAGACATCTGCAATAAAAAATAGTGCATTTTACAGAAAAACTGGTTTTAATAATTTAAGAGAAGCAAAATACTGTATTTCGCTGTAGACACCTACAAAATCCAGCTACTTAAAGCTGCAGAAATAGTAACTTAAGTTACTTCAAAGATACAGAAGACAAGCACTAAAACAGGAGACAAGTGACCTATCAGATGTATTAGCTCAAAACAAAACATCTTACTAGAACTATCAGCCAGAAATCTACAGGCTTTAGAACCTTTCACAAATTGTCACAGGATAGTAAAATTATTGACAAAGTGTAAATATTCTTTAGGAAGTTACTTAGTGACATCATTCAGAACACAAACCAGACTTAAAAACTGCTAGAGAAAACCTTATTCATTGCACTTAGCTTTATTACATAAAACCAGACTTTTTTTTTTTTTTTTATGTAGTACCTCCAAAATAACCCTGGAAATTTTGCAGCTAAATCTGTACTAGACAACAACAGAAAAAAAACAAACAAACAAACAAAAAACAAAAGCCTTTCTTCCTAGACCTTTTCTGGTAGCATAATTTTGAAAAGGAGGAAACAAAAACTCAACACTTTTTTTTAATGCATCCCACCTGAACTTCTTTCAGAAAACAGCTACCCTGAAACACTTCATGACAAGCTCACTCTTAATCAATTCACTTTTCCACTCAAGCAAAAAAAAATAAAATAAAATAAAAAAAAAATATTTAGTGCAGCCTAGCAATCATTGTAGTGAAAAAATCATTATTTGAGTCTGCAATTCCTCAACAGGATAAAAGCCACCTAGGAAGGGCTACTTCAGTCCTGCTCCTGCAGATCCTATTTTAGCCACCTGATTTCACACCCACTTTTTACTTTCTTTGCCCCTGGGAAGAACTGGTTCAGTGAAACACCAGAACAAAAACAAAAAAAAACCAACAAAACTGTTTTTTTAAGAGTGTTTCTTTTCATCTTGTAGTTCTCAGAATAAGCTCAGTGCAGAACTGGCCATGGATTACAGCAGCACGTGGGAGGCTGTCAGACGATCAAAGCTGACTGGGGTCAGTTCAGGCTGCTGCAGAACTGCAGCTCCAGGATGCAGGTTTGTGAGCACGTGTGGATCCAACACCCCCCCAAACCCAGGCTCCAATCCTCCCAACAGCTCTGTCTGTGCATTCCCACCTTCTCTTGTGCAGCCACGTGACTCTTGTGTGTCAAGTCTGGATACTACTCCAGCACAGCAACTCACTGCAGACTTCCAGCCTCCCCCTGGGCCACCCAAACTGCTGCACAGCCACTGGAAAAGCCTGAACACCCCAGTCCCAGAGGATGCTCTGGGAGAGCAGGGGACAAGGTCAGGGAAGTGGTCAGGAGTGTTTAAGCTGGCACCGCTCCCAAGTGCTCTGCCTCTCACAGCACAGCTGCGGATTCACCGTTTAGCACCGACCTATCCCACCTTACACTCACTCTGCCCGTGTCTGTGCATTAGAGCCCGGTGCCGTCTGAAGGGAAAGGAACTCTGGGAGTTGTAGTCCTGCAGCAGGACAGGGCTCACTGGGCAAAGTGAGCACTTCAGAGCCTTCTTTTCCCTTCTGTTACTGAGCACACTGGGAAACATCATCCCACTTCCTCATTCAATATGCAATGCACTAAGTCATTACCTTCAGCAAGCCTTATATTCCAGTTTGCAAACTTAAGTGGGCATAAAGCAGAAATGTTTGTATGTGTCTGGCTCTAATAACCGATCAGCACAATAAACAAACAAATCCCATTTTTCAAACAAGTAAATCTCAATTCCCTCACACAGTGTCACTTGCGAGGAAGAACAAGCCAGAAGTTCATTTTTTTATGAAAACAGAAGATGCATCCAGAGCTACAGTTCAGTTACAGAAACGGGACATGACTCTGTGTGAAGTTCTTCTTCAAGACATTTTCATCTCATCGATTAAAACCTCGCACTAAGTATTTATCATTACAATATTAAGCACTGATCAGATTGCAATATGCAGGGCAGACACGGAGGAATTCAACCCACCAGAAAGCTACAGCAGGTCCCACACAGTGCGACTCGCTCGCTGCCTGTGACACAACCCAAGCAAACACCTCGTGCTCCTCTCTGCCACCCTCCAGTTTTACTTCTTCAGAGAGCAACGCGTGGAAAATAACGTGACTGCAGTTTCAGATCACGATGCTGGATAAAGAAGTGCTTTACCCATTCCTTAAAAGCATATCCACCCCAAGGAAAAACCCCAAGACGTCAGGCGCTTTGATCCAAGTGCAGCAAGCTCTGAGCCTGGAACGCTCCCTCCAGCAGACCCCACTAGCACCCAAGCAGGGCAAACACGGGCTCGCACAGAGCACAGCCGCCGGGACCACTAACCATCTAAAGCCAGAGGTGCCACCGACTGCCAGCTCCCTCCCCAAGCTGGAACTACTGGCACAAAACCCGGCGGCGAGACGCGAGGGCCGCGGGGCCGGGCCGGGCCGTGCGGCGCCGCCTCCCCAGCCCCGTGCTGCCCCCTAGGGCTGGGCTCCCGCCGGCACCGCACCGAGCCCCGGCCCCGCCGCGGCCCCCCCCCCCCCCCGCCCCCGCCCCGCACTGGGGGGGGCC
>JANHGL010024230.1:0-13159 GCA_024611195.1 Ceyx melanurus
TTAAAATATATTTTATTATTACCTATGACCAATCTTAGGGACACACGAAGAATCCACCCCAGGGATGGGTGAAAACATGATGCTCAATTTCAGCTCTTGAGTGGCTTGCAAGAAGATCTCCTGCTACAAGGACAGCAAGCACTAAGAGAAGCCAGGGAAGAAAAAGGAGTTTAAGAAGCATTTTGTTTAGTGAAGGAGGTGGTGGAATGCACTGAAGCACACTGAAAAAGGGTGGCTGTGAAAGGGATGTTACAGAGCTGTGGAAGGCCTCTGATAAATTGCATTTAACACCTAAGTTTGACCAGTTCTGCTGCACTCTGCTCTCTAATCCATCACTTCACTGCTGCCTCCCATGTGCCAAGCCTGTGAACAGCTGGAAACATCTTTTTTTTTCCTCACACTAAGAACAAAAAATAAGCTTTTTCCTCCCAAAAGATCTATCATAGTTCTTAAAAATGAACCAACAGGGTGAAAAGTAAGTAAACCAACTGTCTTAGCTGGAGACACAGAGAAGGTATTTGGACTGAACTGTCTGAAGGATCATTTCATCCTGGCTGAAGATACAAATCCAATTAATTAAGTTTTTAATAAATTAGTTGGGTTCTGCCCACGTGACTATGGGGTTTTTTCAGCCCTAGGATGCTCAGAGCCTCCTCAAGCCTTAATTCCAGACAAATGGACTCAGCAAAATCAACTTTCAGTCCCTGTGGTTCTAGGGCAGGTTTCAGGCAGGAAAAGGTCCAATACTCCAAATATTACAGTGAAATACTTGGAGAATGTGATTTATTGTGGGTTTTTTGGGTATGTCCGTGTGTGTTTTTTGCTTCAGAAGAAAGTTGTGAGCTCTGCCCTGCGTGGCCATACGAAGTGACAAGAGCTGATCTTTAAAGCCTGTCAAAATAGGGAATATTTTCCACTTGGTATGCGGCAGAGGGAATCAATATGATTAATATTCAATAATAATTCCCAGTCAAGGATGAAACTCTCCTTGTCTGTTGTATTGGAGCTCAAGTGCAGGCTCAAGGTAAACCCCAGAGAGAGGTATTGAGAGCTCACCTGCCTCAGGCCTGCTTGGTCCCACCTAGAACCTGCTGAAATATTCTCACTCAACTGAACATTCTGAGGGGCTGCTGAGCTCCAGGAGCTCTGCAGGAGCCAGCAGACAGATAAACAAGAGGGAGGTTGGAAATTAGTCACTTTGCAGGCTGAAGGGAGCTGCTTTTGCCATCTCAGGCTGGAGACAGCTCAGCCTTGTGATTAGCGCTCGGAGCCGGTGCCCGCTGAGCCTCTGCTGTGATCTCCTCTCGTGGGTAGAGTGGAAGAAAAAGAAGAAAGGGAAGAAATCAGAATTTTCCAGCTGTGTTTCTAACCCTCTGCTGCTTTGCTGTCTTGTCTTGTGTTTCTCAGGGAAGCCACAGCTTCCTTGCACTCCTCCTTCCACTGAAATCAGCATAAGGGGGGGTGGTTGTGAAGCTCTGAGCTGAGCCTGAGCCACGTCTGTGTTTATCCCCCTGCCCAGCCTCAGCCACTGAGTTACCTCTCTCACAAGAGTGCCTTGGATTCAAAAGATTTCTCTTTTTCCTCTTTTCTTCTCTAACTTCTTGCTCACTTCGGGTATTCAGTGGAGTTTCTCTTGCTGGGGGATGTAATGGTTGTGCCTTCAGCTGCTGCTTTAATTGAAATGAAATGAGGCTGAATGATTAAAATGAAAAAAAAGGTTAAATGTTGGCTAAGGTTTCTAACATGTATAGTTGATTTATTTTTTTTTTTCCAGTGGGTATCCTATAATAGAACCAGTTTAAGTGATATAAACTAAATACATATCTATAATCTGATATATAACTGAAAATACCTTCACTACACTGTAGGTATTTCTTAAATTAAAGTATTTCTTCCATCCAGAGCCATCTCTATTATTTCCACTGTGGTCTTACCCAGAGCCACTGGTGCTAATAGGCTTCTATTAGCATCAATGATCTGCAAGGCAGGCTGTAAAATGGGCTATTTCTGCTCACTGCTTATAGCTACTAGGCCTTGTTTTAACTGTCTTAACAGGACATAAATTAACATACTGCTGCTGTAACTTAAATTCTACTACTTAAGTTTTACTACCTGCAGTAAATCCTCCTCTAGCTATTCCGAAGATCACTTTAATTACGTGGCAAGGGAAAACCTGAATATAATCTGGGTCTGTTCTCCTTCTTCACAGCTGGGGTCTCAAACCCACCCCTGCAGTCTGGCTCTGTGGCTTTTTGAGTCTCCTGCCAGTTTTAGGGTGGATTTGCCCTTCTTTTTCCTTCCCAAGGGTGTAGTTTGATGTCTGGTTTCTTCTCTGCTCCCAGATTTCCTTTCCTACCAGCCACATCTGCCTTATATTCTTATTTCTGCCTTCCTCTGGAAGGTTTCCATCCTAAGTCCTTTGGTACCCTGATGGGAACACCACACTATGATGGGTGATTGCTCCCCTCTGAGCCTTGCAGTGTCAGTGTCTAGTGCCAGGCAGTCCAAGACTCAGCTAATTCCATTAGGACTGATCTCCATCACGTGCTGGAAAACCAGAAAATACCCACAGTGCTACCTCTGCTTGATACCCCCCTGGGATCCCAACCTCACTGCTGGGAGAACTCCACTGGTGGCAGGAAAAAAAGCAAGTTGGGAGTCTGTTGTCATCACAGTGTTGTCAGGGTTCATTTGGAGTTTGGAGTTGAAACCTCCCAGAGATGGTTTTGTGTCTCTCACAAAGCAGTTGACAGCCTGAGGAAAGAGTATAAGGTATTAAATATACAGAAATTCCCTCTAAATACCATGTAATAAGAGGGATTCTGGACCTAACACAGCAGAGTTAAAATGCTCATGATCTCCCTTTGTCATCTTTATTTTCTTTGCATCATTCTGCTCTTTCTTACCTTGAATTCTCCAAAAGAAAATCTCTGCGTGGCAAAAAGTCTTCTCAGAGTTCAGAATAACCAGCTGCTCCCTGGGTATTGCATCCTCAGAGACTCAGGGCCAGGAGTTTAAGTTCATTATTTGATTTTAGTTACAGCCAGCAATTAAAAAAAAAAGACATTTTGTACATGGTTGATTTGTATTGTATTGCTCCTTGAACAACATAATTACATAATTAATGCTAAATATAGCCATATACTAGACAGGCTCATTAAAAATAAATTCATCTTCTAAAATTCTTTTTTTTAAGAGTGAAAATGAGCTGCTCTTCAGACAAAACCAAGCTAGTGGATTTTTTAGAACTGTAGGTAAGTCTTCCCAGCCTGAGGTTAAAATCTATTTTAAATATTTTATGCAACAGGAGTGACAAGAAGCTGTGGGAAATGTTTTCTGTGACTAGTTTTCTGGAAAACTGGCCCAGGATCCAATCACCAAGGTGTAGATCTCCCTGAATTTCATCCATTCAGACCCATGCAAATTTTACTCCTTATTTTCCAAGCCCTTATTGTTAATTTTTTGAAAGATCCCTTAAGAGTGAGAACTGACGCCAGCAAATGCTGAGGGATAAATCCACCCTCTTTACTTCTGCTTCCAGCTACTGCAGGAAGCCCATTTTTGTCAATAAGAAAAATTATATATGGCTCACTGGGTGCCATTAGTTTGAAGAATCAGAGAGGTTTTCTTTTTGTCTGAGAGGAGCAGGGTTTGAATGGCAGCCCAGCAGCAATAAAGTGCTAAACCCAGTGTTTGGAAAAGTCAGAGGGTGAAAACAGGTCCCTCCAAACACTCAAATTCCAGGCAACCCTTGAAAATCAACTTTGAAGGGAAACCCAAACCACTAAATTATCACATAACAGAGAAATGAAAACGCTTGGTAGGGGTTTTTTTGTGGTGTTTGGGTTGGTTGTTTTTTTTTCCTTTCCCTAGATGATTTTTTTGGAATTGAACAAAGCATTGAAAACATTTCTAGGTCCAAGCATCTCAATTATCTGGTTTTGAACCCTTCTGCAGGTAATAGGTGGTGAGGGAATTGTTGTTTTGATCTCCTCTGTTCCCAGGAAGACACTGAGTGCCAGCCTGACTTCTTAGCAACTTTTCCAAGTGAATGAACTTGCTGCTTGGTTTTCCTTTCTGGTTTATACTGAAGAAAAGGGGCTCATCACCCCTATAACATGGCCAACAAGCTGGAGACCCCCCGTGGAACCCCTATGGAGAAAGCCCCCCTTTTATCTTGCAAATAAATCAGATTATTTGGTGGGCTCCACAAGTAAAATATCATTAAGCTGCTGATTTTGAAGCAGTGGAGATATATTCAACATTTCCCCATCATTTTGTCTCCTGGACAAGGTAACTGCTCTGCTAAGGTGTGTTAGGAATGGATCCAGTCAGAAGTGAGTGAAAAATCTGAATTTTATTTACCTATCTGTGTTCAGAGAGGGAAACTGGCTGAAGTCACCACCTCCAAGCAGTGACCCAGTGACAAAAACAACTCCTTTGTCACACAGAGTCTCTTGAGCCTCATTTCTTTGGCACATCATTCTGCCAAACCAAGCCAGCAATAAATTAACCCTTATTTCTTGAGGAATTTGATGGTCAGAATTCAGTTGGGGGGGGTGTCAATAACCCCCTTTGATTGACAGGTTCTTTTTGAATGCTGGAATTTCTCACTGAGTCTGTGTTCTCTGGTGGAAAGAGGCTGCTTGGGACCAGGATGGTCATAATAAATACTTATAATAACACTAATAATTAACATTTAATGCACTCCATAGACCATTCCCATTGGTGGTGGATCAGGGAAGAGCTGGACCTGCTGAACACCAACAAAAATTGATCTTTTGCTCTTCAGGTTACTTTTGCTGCCCTTTAAAGCTGGTGTTTTATAGAGTGTATAATTTATTTTTTCTATACCTGGCTTAGCCATTGGTTTGAATCTTGCCAACTGCTGCATGGAAAATTTTACTCTGCTTGAAGTTGGGAATTGTTTAGAAATGGGTGAGTTTTAAAGCAGCTGTTACAGGTAATCTTTGGGAAAAGACTTGCTAAAATAGATTAAAATCTAATTGGTAGAAAATACCCAACTGTGATGCTTTATTTCTTGCAGGTTCTATTGTGATGATGGTAGAGCAAAGTGATTCTTGAGTTTATAGTGAGATGGACTTTTTCTGGGCTGAGAAAAACTGTTATCTGATTTGTGCTGCCTCTGTTTCTCAATATATCCCTTCCCTGGAACAGGTAAAACAATCCAGAGTGCCCCCTAATTAACACCAGTAGCCTTAATTTAGATTTGCCTTCAGTCACCCTTACCTAGAGGTGATTTATGCTTACAAATTATTCAGCTTTTCCAGGGCAGTGATGCTTTCCTGGGGGCAGGAGATGAAAGTAGGGGCTGTAATTGTGGTACTGAGGTGCTAGTAATTAAAAGAGTTTAATTACTCTCTTTTTTTTTTTTTTTTTTTTGATGGAGAATTGTCCTCTGATTCACTGGTTCAGAAAGTGAAGGGTTGTGTGGCTGGGAATATTCAGGGTTTTGAGATGGGTTGGGGAATACTGCAACACACTAAAACGTTGGGACATTTGTCTGGCTTTTATTAGCTGATTATTTTAGTTTAATCCAGAGTTTCTAACCAGCTTTTAATCCATGGTGTTGGGTTCTGCATCAACATCACCCAGCTCTGTTGCTTCCTAGGAGTTTCCAGTGAAAAAAAACCTGATGTAGCAGAAACTATTTCAACTCCAGGGGTTGTAATTCCCAGCACCCACCCAGTTATTCCTTCAGCAACCTTTGCTAAATCTCTAAGAATGATTTTGATTCTCTTAACCTGATGGCTTTAAAAATGCCTGGAGTGAGTTGGGAACTGGAATCTGTTGAGTTGCTTCCCTTGATCCAGTGAAATGAAGTCTTCATCTGCTGAGTGTGGCTGAATGCTCCAAGGAGGAAACCCAGTGTAAAAAACCTGACATTGTTTTTCTCTATTTCTTTTCTTTTTTTTGAAAGATAATTAATTTTTGGAAGTATTTAATTCCCATTTATCACAAGCACGTCTCAGAGACACTCCGTGTGTGTCACTGGTTTGTTTAATGTGCCTGTATATATTTCCTAAGGTGTGAATTGTCTGAGTGCAACTCCAGAAGGGATCATTTTCAACAGAGAAGCTCCAGCTAGATCAGGATCTGACAGACATGCTGAGAGAACCAGGAGAGCTGGGTGGTGATGCCACCAGCAGCCTCCTGCTACCCTTCATCTTCCCAGGCCATTGTAAATTGCTTTTTTCTCTTCCTTTATGCAGAAGAGAAAGGCAGTGTTTATCTCAGGGCTCATAACAACACTGCCACAGCAGAGGGGAAAAAAAAATCAACCCCAAACCCTGTCTTTGGAGTGCTGAGAAAATTCAGTGATGTCTACACCAGAACAGGACTGCTTTCCCCAGCTGCTCTGTTAGGAGTTAATTCCTTGTGCTGCTCCCCTGGAGAGCATTTTTTAACCCTTCTCACAGTTAATTTAATTTGGGAAATAAACTTGTCTGTCCATGACATGAAAGAAACCTCCCTGCTTTTTCCCCATCACCCCTTAGTTAAGCTGAAGAGTTTTTCAGCTTTCTTTGGAGAGGGCAGCCCTGTGTGCTGATCTAATCTGGCCTTCAAGTTACAAGAAGTTTTTTCCCAAAGTCTAAACCTTAACTTCTTTTGAGTATTGATTTTTATTGCATCCCTTTTGGACATGGGCACCAACTATTTCCTCCTGTTTCCACCAGTCTTTTGCATGTTTTAATATCATTAGCATTTTTCTCTTTTATCTTTAGGATGAAGTCTTGAATAATTCTTTCTCTTCATAATTAGGAGCAGCTTGCTCTTCTTTATTCTTTATGACTATTTACTCATTCTTTCTCTTCTTCCTTAGGAACAATTTTCTCTCTGTTACTCTTTCAGCAGCTCCATGTGTTTTTTATTTATGGGATGTGTTTGACAGACCTGTGATCATTTCTGGTGGTCTCCTGTGGATGCTTCTGTCTGGATCTGGGCAGAGCCATCACCCAGCTGCTTGCTCCCCACTCTATGTGCTGCTGCTTCTGTTCCAGTGTTGCTGAGAAGAAAAAAGACTGGAAAACATCAGTCCAAAGGCAGACTTTGCCACTCCAGCCATGGCTTTTCAGGCAGTTACATTCATCCTTCAGGAAAGTCTGGCCTGTGGTGAAGTCTTGTAACATTCCTGAAGTGATAAAATAAATAAAACACCCATCCTGCTAACAAGGCTTCAAGGGGGACTCCAAATCAGGCACCAAAGGCTGTTTTTAACAATAAGGTGATAATTTTGCCTGTTGTGTGGTGAGGAGAAATGGATTTTGATGTGAATTCCTTTCCCAAATTTGAATTTTTCATATTCTCCCCTTGTTTGAGGGAAGTGTGACAGACATACCCCAAAGAGGACAAGGGAGGCTGTGCACTGAGCACTGGTTTTATTGAATATTTCTTTCCAGAGAAGATATTTTATTTTTTTAGAGCATTTGGGGGCTCTGGAGGATCTGGTGGCCAGTCCATTCATGGTGGTTTTTGACAAAAATAGCTGCGTTGTCCATTGAGTGTGGTGTGGAGGGGTCAAAACCCAGAAGATCTCAAGGTAAAGGGTTGAAAATCTTCTCAAGTGAACTCATCATTTACAACTAACCGAGTAATTGTCAGTAATTCTCTGTTCCTGAAGTCTGCAGAGCTTTAAATGAACACATGTCCTGTCAAAAAATGGGATTTACTGCTGCACTTTGGTGCCCAGAGAGGTGGGGGCAACCCCATCCTTGGCAGTTCCTCAGGCCAGGCTGGATGGGGCTCTGGTGGGAGGTGTCCCTGCCATGGCAGGGGGTTGGAGCTGGATGAACTTTAAGGTCCCTTCCAATTGATATATTCATATCTAAAATGAATATATAAATATATATATTCAGGAAAGCAGAGAATTGATGTCAGGGGGTAGAAACCACCTGAAATCTCAACTGCTGAGCATCACCACGTCAGCTTCCCCTGCTTCCCAGAGCTGTTCCTTGGCTGAGGTGACTCAGATGAGCCTGTTGCTTCCTGGCTGTGCAGCATGCTTCATTAACAGTGATTTATTTGGGACTTTAGCAGAACTGGCACTGTGCAGCACACCGACAGGGAGGGGAAAACGTGAGATGATTTCCAAGCCTTGCTCCTTGCTGCTGAGATATTTGGGGGCTCAGGTGTGGTCTGCACATTTCCCAGCAGAAAAAAAAAAACAAATGGGGAGCTCATAAAGTGCAAATTACCTGCAAAAAAAAAAGAGGTTTTTCCATTCTGATTGTGTCCACTTAGCTTTAGGTTTTGAACTGATAAGTTGTTTTGGTTTCTGTTTGGGGTTGGGTTTTTTTTTTCGTGTTGTTTTGGGTTTTTTTTCACATAAAATATCATGAAATATCCAAATGGAATTACTGACCACAGGCCATGCAGCCAGAGCTCTGAGAGTCAAGTGAATCCAATTACAAACAGAGGTGCCTTTCCAGAGAAATTCCAGCTAGGACACTGCCAAAAGTGTCTGGAAAACCACTTGTGTGGTGCTGAAACTCCAAATAATTCCTTCTGGAAAGAAAATATTATTTCTTCTGGAAAGAAAATACTCAGGAAGCATTTGGAAACAGGATCTTTTCAAATATATCTCTTTTTTTTTTTTGCTCGTGGACAAATGTTTCTTTTCCTTCAAGTTGCTGCTGCAAAAAGTCAGTGTATTTCAAGAGGATTTTTACACATCTCTGAGCAGGGATCTCACTGGTGGAGGTGCCACTGGTGGAACTGGCACTAATGGAGGTGCCACTGGTGGAGGTGCCAAGTCTCTGAGTGTAGAGAGTTTATTCAAACTAGAACCAACTTTTCAGCTGCTTGAAAATATTTCTTGGAAGCACAGGCATGACCCTCTGCTGCTTCTCTGTTTGGAATAACTAAATCCCAGGGAAAACTTCCAGCTTTTTTCACTGGATTTAATAATTCCACATGCTGAGCATTAAGATCTGTGTATTTTTAGCCTATTTTATTTCTGGCTGAAAGTGAGACCCAGTGATTGTGTCTCAACCAGCTTGGGAGGAAAGAACCTGATATTTTTAATGCCCTTTTAAGCTAAAATCTAATTTACATGAGTAATCTTGAAATGTTTTGTGCTGGTGTTTAAAATGCTTAGAGAAGCATGATTTCCTAAGTAGAAAAAAAATAAAATCAGTGTGGGAAAACCACCAAGTAGCCTGAATTTTTCCCAGAGGGGGGGCAAGTCAGGAGGAGCTCTGCTAGGAGAATTTTCACTGGGGAGGGGGTAATAAATTGAAGATTATTCAATAATTTGCTTGCATCTGTGGAAAAGGATGGAATAAAATACCCAGAATAGCATCTCAGTTTGAAGAGAGCAGCAGGGATGTGATGCAAGCAGCCTTGGGAAGCAGGACAGACATCTCCATGGATCTCTGTGAAGAGTTATCCCTCATCCCCATCATTAACTTGTGTTAATTAACTTGTGTTGGAAGGGACCTCAAGTTTAATACTGGGAGGAAAAAAAGAGTCTGTGTATCAAGACTATATAGGGTAAAAAAAAATCACATTTCTTGAGTTCACTATAAACACAGAAACTGAGTAACTGTGTCAATCAATAGAAAGGTCTGTGCTGACATTTTCCTTGAAAAATTAATGATTAATACTCTTAATCATTCACTTAAGTTGTTATTAGCTTTCATTGATTACTCCTTCCTGCTAACCCCCAGCCAGCCTAATCAGTCTGTGTGGGAAGAGAAGAATATATTAAATTAATCTCTAACCCCCACTCCCCTTTCAAAGCTGCATCTTCAGATCAGAGGGATGAAGGTTGTTAGTCCTCCCAGCACATCCACCCTGACTTTTTGAGGAGAATCTGAGCAATTTTCCTTCACCAAAGCAGGCAGAGACCTCTCCTGATACCCCTTCACATGCTATTAGTCATGCAGTTTGTCTGGCCCCTTCACTTCCAGCCTTGGATGAGATGAATAAATTATAAAGCATGTGTGTCTGACTTGATTTATTTATTTGGACTATTTAAATGCCTGCTCTAGAAAAAGTTCTTTTCATAAAAGGAGGCTTTTTTTTTTTTGGTCTCTCTTGGGTTTCATGGGGAGGGTACTTGGCAGTGATAGCTGAGAGTCAAATGAAGCTTACAAATGTGAACTGTTAAGTTGGTATAGAGAGCAAAGAACACTTTTTTTTTTTTAGCTGCAGTTGTGTGAAGGGCTGGGGGGTTTGTTTGGAAGAATTTTAGAGCAATGAGAACGGGTTAGACCCTCACAAATCACTCTTGGAATGGTTTTATATGGTAAAAAGTTGCTTTTTGCTCTTCAGATGCTACTTGTGTGGGAAGAAGAAACAAAAGGATCAGTAATCCTTGCTCTCCTTGTAATCTTTTTTTTTTTTTCTCTCTTTTACAGATTAAAGGTGGCCTAAAATTTCCAAGGAGCCTCTTCTGCAGTTCCCAGACTCATCTCCTCCACCCCAGGAAGCTGAAGATGAGGTTGCTCTGGGAGCTGCTCGTGCTGCAGTCGTTCATGGTGTGCCTTGCAGGTAAAGGCTGATTCCCAAACTTCTTCTCTCAGGAATGCTGCTGAATTTCCCACTGCTGCTAAACCAGCTGCATTTTACCATCATTTGACCAGCAGGATGGTTTCTGGTCAAGCTGGAGCTTGATGGTTGCTGGTCAAGCTGAGCTTGATGGTTGCTGGTCAAGCTGAGCTTGATGGTTGCTGGTCAAGCTGGTGCTTGATGGTTTCTGGTCAAGCTGGTGCTTGATGGTTTCTGGTCAAGCTGGAGCTTGATGGTTTCTGGTCAAGATGAGCTTGATGGTTGCTGGTCAAGCTGATGGTTACAGGTCAAGCTGATGGTTACTGGTCAAGCTGGTGCTTGCTGGTCAAGCTAAGCTTGATGGTTACAGGTCAAGCTGATGGTTACTGGTCAAGCTGGTGCTTGCTGGTCAAGCTGGTGCTTGATGGTTACTGGTCAGGCTGGTGCTTGATGGTTGCTGGTCAAGCTGAGCTTGATGGTTGCTGGTCAAGCTGATGGTTACTGGTCAAGCTGAGCTTAATGGTTACAGGTCAAGCTGATGGTTACTGGTCAAGCTGGTGCTTGCTGGTCAAGCTGTGCTTGCTGGCTACTGGTCAAGCTGGTGCTTGCTGGTTGGTGGTCAAGCTGACACTCTTAACAAGCAACTTGTGCTGTTGCTGGGTGTCCCCACAGTGTTTGCAAGGTCTGCTGTCCCTGCTTCCAGTCGAGAGTTGCTGTTGATAAAAGTTGTTTTCCCATGTTTTGTGTTCAGCATTTCAATGCTCAATTGTACCCAAGTGGAGTGTAGCTGGAAATGCCATTAAAGGCTGTTGTGTTACAGCCAAGACCCTGCTCCATTTCACAAATAATTAGGATGAATTATATATTGCTCTTCTTTAAGATACAATTTCCCCCATTCTTCTCTCTCTGTTCAATGGGAGGGTGTTGTGTGTTAATTAATGTTGATGTCACCTTGGTGTTCATCTGAGTGGCTCTAATTTACCTGTGCTTGGCACCCAGAACTTTTCCTTGCTCCTTGACTAACTTGGGCTTTCCTCCCTTTTATCCCTGCACATTGTCAAGGTGCTTTGGCAGCATTTTAGGTACTAGCAAACTACTTCTAATAGTGTTGGCTTTCTTCTGCTTAGCTCAACTGAACAGAAAGCCACTTTTATTCCAGTATTTAGGGATCCCCGTGCTTGAATTTGGTTCTAAATGTGCTGTGACAGCCTGAGCTGGCAGAAAATGGGATGCAGGGAGATTCTGCAATGCAGTGCCACAGCTGCAACCCTGGAGAAGTTGGGCTGTGAGGAATAAGTGAAGTAGGATCCTTTCTTTTAAACAAATAGTGGGGGAAAAAAAAAAAAAAAAAAGCAGGAATGATTTTTTTTTATTTGATCAATCCCAGGGTGTACTTAACCAGAAGCTAGAGGTGCAAAGCTGATGATTTCCAGCCTTTAGCAGCTCTGCTCAAGGTCTTTCTGAGTTTAACACCCCTTTCCAATCCCTCACCCAGTCTGGAGCCATGTTTTTCAGCCCACTTTTCTGCACTGGTCATACTAAAGATGCTTTTCTTTGGTCTCAGCAGTTGATGTGGATCAATTTAGGGATTCTCCTTGTATTTTTCAGGTGCTCTGGGAAGCAGCAACTGCAGATGATTCCTTTGGTGCCAAATAACTCTGATTTGGTCCTCAGGGTCCTCAAGCAGCAGTTGTGGTGGTGAGAATGAAGTTTTGGAGAGTGAGATGAGGTGAACCAGGCTGTGCAGAGGAATCACAGCTCTTAAGTGGTGACTGTTAGCAAGAGCTGTCCCCTGGGCTTGACAAGTCCAGCAGGTTGAGGGGGGTTCTCCTCCCACTCTGCTCTGCACTAGTGAGGAGACTCCAGCATCTCCAGACCTCCCTCCCACCCCTGACACTGTAGGAAAGGAATTTTTTCTGCCTTTTTGTGACTCTTAGGCACTTCTTTGCCTCATTAAGCTCCTGTAGCAGAGTTCTGCTGCTGGAGTCATATTTGCATGTTAATGAGCTGCAGTCCCCCCAGCCTGAGCCTGCCTGTGCATATTTCATAGTGGAGCTGAACTCCTGGAGATCTGCTCATGCTTGGGCAGCAAACACCAAAAGCACCTAGTAGGTTTTCAGCAGGATTTGTGCTCTGCTCTGTCATGCATGTGATCAGAGCCTGCTTTGCTCTCCAGCCCCATCACCCATGCCTTGACTTCTCCTCAGAGGCTTTGGGTTCTGCTTTTCTGCTTGTTCTGGCACTCACAAAAAGCATTCAGCCAAACCAGCCTCCTTTGGTTTAATTAGCAAGGCTTTGTCACAGATGAAACAGGCTGCAGTTCTCTAGTGGCACGTGGTTCAGGAAATTCAGAATGACCTGTGCTCCTCCCCCAGCCCAGTTTGTAGAGCTCACTCTGCAATTTCTAGACTATTTTCTATACATCCTCACTCCCTGACATAGAAAAGGAGAGTTTCCCAGTTGTCCAGAATTAAATATTCAGCTGTATTTCTTCCCCAAGAAAGGAAGAAATAATATTTTTCTAGAGTTTATTTTCCATGTGATGGGCTCCTGTGTTTCTTTTGTTGTTGCTGGTTGGTTTATTTCCATGTGTGTGTGTTGTGGGGTTGGTTTTAATTGTTTTTAACAGGAAAATACATATATTCTT
>JANHGL010024231.1:0-20564 GCA_024611195.1 Ceyx melanurus
GGGGGGGGTGCGGGGCGGGGGGGGGGGGGGAGAGGAGGGGGGGGGGGGGGAGGGGAGGAGAGGAGAGGAGAGGAGAGGAGAGGAGAGGAGAGGAAGGTGTGGCAGGAGTGAGGGGACTGTGGGAACAACACAGGGCTTGTACAGATGTGGTGCCTGTCTGCTGCTCACTGGGACACTTGCCATTTGTCCAGATTAGAGCTAGTGATACAGCAAAGCTCTTCCTCTCATTACTTTTTGTTTTGGTTTTTTTCAGACAGATGGAGTATTTCTTTGGTTGCCATGTACAACTCATTTCAGATCTGGTGCCAAAGGATATTCGATACAAGATCTGAACAACGCTGTGTGTAAGTTCATAAAGCTGTCTGTGCTGGAACATGTTGCATGACTTTGAATCTCACTGGATGTTAGTGCCATCAGATACACCTCAACACAATCAAATGTAACACGCCCAGCTGAAGAAAGGATGTGACAACTTTCCTGCAAAGCTAACAGAAAACCAGCCAAAAGGGAACAAAACTCTGTTTGGCAAAGCCTCAATCAACTCAGAGGCAACTCCGTGTTCATAATGTGGAAGTGCTAACTAACCAATGCAGAGGGTGAGGAGAGACTTCTCAGAGCAGAAAGGTAAAGGAGGTTTTGGCAGCAAGGTACATTAGATAACACTGCTCCTGATCTCGCCCGAGATTCACACGCTGCTCCGAGGCTGGGAACATCTCTCCTGGATTCACCTGTCTGGATGAAGAGAGTCCTGCCTCCAGCTCTGCCTTGCCTCCCTTCCTGCCCAGGGACTTGCACTCTAATTTCTACTTTTTAAACTTAATCGAATATACAGGGGGAAGCTTGCAGATAATGTGCTCATAGCTAGAGAGGACTGCTCACTGATAGGAGAGTCAGCGTGTCTCCTGTTAACTCCAATATGAGCAGAAATTAAGGTATTCAAAATCCCCTATAGTTTCCAGATTTCCTCAGTTTCCTTCTGCTCCTTTTCCAAGTTTATTTTCATCCCAGAATGGGATGTAGCACATCCCCTGCAAAGGCCTTGTGGAATGTTGATGGAGCAAGGTGCCTTAGAGAGCTTGCGGAGTCTCCTTCCCTGAAGACTTTCCAGACCTATCTGGATGCATTTCTGTGTGATCTGCTCTTGTCTTGTCCTGCTCTGGCAGGGGCGTTGGACTCAGTGACCTTCAGAGGTCTCTTCCAACCCCTAACATTCTGTGATTCAAGCAAATTCTTGATTAAAGAGTAACATGGGTGTCATGTATTAAAAAGTAATTACTTTTTCATGGTTTCCAGTGTGCACAAAATTAACTATAGACCCTTAGTATATTTTTTTGTTCATGTTTGGTATCTTCCAAATGTGTGTAGAATATGAAAATATAGAGGAGAGACTCTGAAATATGCCCAGTGAGTGTGAGCATACAGTCAACATTCTGCAGCAGTTTAGTGATCTTCTTCCTAGAGCTCCAGCACTGTCATTCACTTGCACGGGGAACACCATGGTCATTTTTTATTCTTAGCCCTAAAAAATTAACCTGAAGTGGTTGTGAATATGTCACACCTGAATAGCCTGCAACATGCAGCATTTTTTTTTAGATGGACTACAAAATCATCTCATCCTTCACAGTGGAGAATGGGATTTCTGGCCTCTGGGTTCACATGTAGATGTTTGTGAGATTTGTCTTGCCATCAGTATGGCTTTATGCATTCTGACTGAGCATCTGCATTGTCACAGTATCTCAGCCTTTGTGTGGGAGTGATCTTGCAGAATGACAGCTGCCACTGAAGCTGGCATACAGAGGGATGGGCAGAGGAAGGATAAATGGTGTGTGATGAGAAAAGTCTGTGTCTCTATTAGTGACCATATGGTTTCACATCTTCTACTGCATAAATGTCTCTTGCAGTCCCATGGATACCTTCCCAACTTGCAGCCATTTCTTTTTATCAGGCAAATGAGAATTGGACTCTGTTCCTTTGCTTCATCATTATGGGGATTTTCACACTCAGAGCAATTCTGTGGGTAGAGCACCAGGCTAATAAGCAGAAAATTCAATTGTGGGTTTGGAGTACATGCCCTTGAACCAGCTCCCCATGTAGAACAGCAAGATAGAGATACTTTCTTATTCCCATTGATTGTCTTCTGTGCTTCTGAAGATCTCTGTCAGGATGGTCTTTGGTTGCAGATGGTCCTTTGGTTACAATGGATGGTCCTGCTGGGAGACAGAGCTTCTCACCAGCCCAGAAACACACTTCTGTTTCCTCTGTCAATTGTTAAAATACATTGGATTGACAAAAAGGGAAGATTTCTTCAGTGCTGGACACTGCCTATAACTATAACTCTTCCAGTTCAACAATGATGCCAAAAATTAGACCATTGATTAGAGAATTTGATTTCTAATATCTCTGCATCTTTTATTTCCTTTATTTTTTTTTAAGGGGAAAGGGTAGAATTCATTCCTCTGGCTTGACAATTTTCATCAGAGGAGAAAAAATAACAGCATTAGGATTATCTGGGCACCACAGTTTGCCAGATGAGCATATAAAAGACATAATTTATAAAATCACGATATAAACCCAAAGGTTCCTGAATCTGAAGAGGAGCTTAAGCCCTCTGTTAAAAATGATGAACAATATAAACCTGCAGTTAATGAGCCTTCAACATCTGTGTGTACTTACTCCTTTACTGGTGGTAATGGTGCAGTTCTGAGTGAAGAGGGGAATCTCTCTTTTCCAACAAATATTTGTTCTCATTCAAAAGTGAATGTTTATTTAGCCATCCTCAGGATGATGCAGAGTCCATTCAGAATGGATATGTAAACATGTTTTAGAGACCTGGCTCATCACTGACCTATATCCATTTTTAATTGCAACTGTGTTAAGATTACAGACAAATTAATTGCTATTTTTTCTGACTTTTTTAGGTACTGAAAAATTTAACAGTAATTTACATATTTATATTAATTACATTTCTGCTTACACAAAGTTAGAAAAAGTCTTTAAAAACTGCCTAGACGGGTCTGGTGTTGCATATACAGTGAACTGCATATTTTTACAAGTTTCCATAGGCAGTAACAATGGAGAGCAATGATTGCTAGCTAAAAAAAAATTGCAGGTCTTTTGAAGTTGTAAGCATTCAAACATTAAAATTTCACAGGCTGTTGAGTGACAGAGTGTGAACATTAAAACCACAACAAGGACAGCTTGATGACAAATAACAGTTCTTATTAAAATATCACAGCTTGGTATCTCTCTCTGCAAATTACTTGTTTTTTCATCTGCTCAGGTGGGTTTTTAACATCTAAATATTATTATGTTAATGGGAGGATGACATTAATGCACTGCTACTACCACTAATGCTACTTAAGGACACGTGGACCAATCAAGAATGGGTTTCTATGGTTCTTAACAAGGGTCATTTACTGAGCAATAGACAGAATCTGCTCCATGTCAAAAATTGTTATATATTAGGAGACAGTGGCAGCAGTAACTGTGATCACAACACCAAGTGGGTAGCACTAAATTGGTCTCTGTGCAGTTAACTTCTAAACATCCCTGGGGAAAGGGATTCCTCCTGGGAGATGATTTTGTAGCAGAGAAGACTGATAAACTTCTCTCTGTTGTGAGTTTAGACTATTTCCATTTCGCTCTTTCTGCAGTCCCATGGCAAATACAAGTGTTTTCTGATCAATTAACTCAATCCATTAATTGCATTCACTTGTACCCACACAAGAAACTCCTCAGCATCCTTCAGGCATCATCTGACAGCATTTCTACCTTCCACTCATTAATTTGGTCAGCACCTGGAAAGCCAGACACATTCACCTCTTTCTATTTGTCCCCCAACACAGCCTTTGAAAATACTTCATTCACACAGACAGTCCTCAGTGTTGAACAACTGATGTTCCAAATCCACTGTAGTCTCCCTGTCCCAGGGGGCTGCACCCTGCAAGGTAAGTTGATTTTGGCATGCCTAAAAATCAGCTTTCTGATTAAAGAGCTTAAACACTGATTCTAGATTTCTGAGTTTGAAAATTGAGCCTTGAATGGTCCTCTCTTCTTTTTTATAAGGTGCCAGCCAGACGTAACTCTCCCAGCACAACGAAATTACACCACAACCTATTTGCAGAGCAGGGATGAAGCACCACAAGACATCAACTCACTTGGATGTGACTTCTGCATGATGATGACAAGCTGTGTGCCCAAGCAGTTGTGTTATCCTGAGAAGTAGAGCCTGGATGTCAGAAGTTGGCCCAGGTTCAGTAGAGCCCTGGGCACTAGACACTGCAACCAAGACCCACCTGGATCTGTTCCTGGGTGACTCGGTCTAGGTGCCCCTGCTCTGGCAGGGGGGTTGGACTAGATGATCTTCTAGCTCCCTTCCAACCCCTGACACTCTGTGATTCTGTGTAACCACAACCCTGGGAACCACAGAGGTGGCCACTGGAGTTTTGTGCTCTATAGGGAAATGTAGAGCTTGAAAGGAACAGAGATCACCAGCAACATGAAAGGAAGGAGCAGTGCAAGGGCCGTCTGAATCCTGCGATTACAATTCTTTTGCTGATGTGCTCCTCACTGTTCTCTTTATAAATTACTGAATTATCCTTAGGAACAAAAGGTATTAGGGTCCTGCAAGCTTCTCTCAGTTTGTGGTAGGACTAATTCATTAATGTGGCTCCAACAGGAATGTGTGCAATGTTCTTTCTAATTGGACATGACTGGTCAAGAATGACTCGGCCTCCATCCAGATCACACTGTCACTTATGCTGTATAATAAGCTACTACTACTGGCCCATGAATCAATTTTTAAACAATCTCCAGTAATGAACTTGGACGGCCCATTGTTGTTGACAAAGAAATGCACAGTCCTGCTATTGTCAAGGGGCTCAATTATGGGTTCTTGCTGATAAAATAGAGGAGGGGGGATAAGGGGAGGGGGGCCGGTCTACGGACAGTAGTGACAGACTGAAAGAAGTGTTTCATCTCTGGGGTCCTTACAGAGACTGACAAGCCAAAAGGTCAGTTTCATAGAGGTTTAACTCGAAATGTCTGAGGACAAAAAAGGCATCTGGAATCATTAGGAAATGTGAAGTTTGACTTGCACCATTGGAAATCCTTAATATATTATTTTAACTGCAGATCTGACAAACTCTTTGCCCACTGGGTGGGAAAAAGAGGTTAAGGGAAGTAAAAGCTTTATACTTCTCCAGTGGGGAGGAATAAAAAGGTTAATTTTAGTAACTCTGGGAAGAGTCTGTGGGGAAACTGTCAATGTTTCAGCCCATTTGCCATTGTCCCCAGCCAGCAGAGTCAACACGGGGATCGGGAGAGGCTGCTGCCGGCAGTGGCTGCTGGACGCCAGGCTCCCAACGCTTTCCCCTCAAATAACCTCATCAGTCACTGAAATGTCAGGGCTCTGCCCAGTTCCTCTTGCCCGAACCAGCCTTGTCAGCACAGTGATGCTGCTTCTGTGCTTCACACTTTGTTTGGGATTACTTGCACATTATCGGGATTCCCTGAGCCTGCCAACATAAAGAAAATAAATATCTCAGAAGCAGTTCTAACAAGCTAGGTCTAGTGTGGAAGAGCACGTTTGCAATACCCTTCCCAGCTGACCAATACTTTACAAGGTGAGCTCTTTGTCATGCCCATGCAAGGCCAAAGTGTCCAACTCTTATTTTAAAGCTTTAAAAATACCTTGAGAAGTCAGGGATTTTGTTGCAGGTTTCTTCCAGCACACTTCTGTGAACCCCTGGGAGAATGCACACCCAGATTTAAAAAAAAACAAGCAGGGTGTAAATTTGCAAACAAATGTCCACTGGGCCCATGGGCAAAAACCTTCTCCCTTTCCTGGTGATTTCACCACAGAGCTGGAGGAGAAGAGCAGCCTGCACTAGGTGACTCTGACATGCAATTCCCAGGAGGATGAGTCACATCTCCATCTGGCTAAGACACCTTGGTGTATTTGGAAGGTCAGTCTTTAGCAAGAGCAGTAGGCGGAGTGTTATGAGGAGGGGTCCAGCAGGGAAGTGGGGTATCAAGGACACACTGAGACTTTGCTGGAGCAGGAGTGAATCTGGATGTGCACAGCTAAAACCTGTTCAGAAGTGGAGTCTGAGCCCCTCCTGCTGCTATGAAGGCTGCTGGGGCTTGTCTAGTAGGTCGGCTCATCTCACAGGATAGTCCTCCCAAGTGCCCTTGAGAAGAAAAGGGAGGGAAGGTACCAAGGACACCAAGCTCATCACACCCCAGCACCAGCCTGAGTCAGGGATAGATGCTCCAGGACTACATGTGACAACACACAGGGACCTAGTGGAGCATGTTGTACAGGCACTTCATGAGACATCACAGAAAAAGCCCACATGGAAGCATGTAGCTTGGCATTGTTGTCTTTATGTTATTGACTAGAACTACAGCATACAGGCAAAAGCCTCATGGGGAGCACTGGGCAAGACTGGGGAGACCCTCAGCAGAGGAAGGTGCTGGATGGTGAGGTGTAAGGGCTTTGCAAACACAAGCTGTCCTTAGGACAGGGTCTAGTTTAGTAACACTTCCTTATGGAATGCCCAGCATAGGCAGTTTGCAGGTGACTCGCAGGTTTCTCAAGGGAAATAAGGAAAACTTCCCCTCCCCATCCTCCCAACTGTCAAGAAACCTTTTTTTTTCCTCCTTACAATGCACCCTTCTGTGAGTATACCCAGACCTGTGGTGTTAATAGTTTGTGATTCACTGGGCAGGAATGCATCTCTACATCCAAGCACTGGGCTCTGTTTTTTCCACTGATCCCTGGGATAGAAGAACCAGCAAAAGGAAGGGAGACCTGAGCCCAGCCAGACAGAGAGAAGCTGTGAAGTGATGAGCAGCAGTCATGGAGAGTGAGGCTTGGCTTCTCACCCAGCACATCGACCCACTGCTCATTTTGGTCATCTGAGAGCTGAAGGCAGCCCAGCACCTACCAACATCATTTTGAGACCCTTCATGCCCTGGGCAAGTCATGCTGCAGCAACCCCGGACCATGAGACACAGCCAGATGTCCCAGTGGAGGTGATTCCCCCATCAGCCAAGGTCTCTGTAGAGGCTGAGTGGAAGAGAAGGTTCTTGGGAGCTGGAGCTATTTGGGCACTGGCTGCAAACCCTCTACTTCCACAGCCAGAGACTGCAGGGGCTGTATTCGGTGCCTGTCTCAAGTCTGGGCGACCCCGTCTGTTCCCATTAGGAGGCCCAGGCAGTAAATTGGGCCCTGAATATATAATTAAGCAAAGGGCACCATCCTGAAGCCAAGGTTCACACTGATTTGTTGTGGCTGGGGTGGGAACAGCCCTTTGCAAATCAGTCGCAGGATGTTGCTCCTAGTCAGCTGGAAACTTGGTAGCTCAGCTCCATAAAAGCTGGATCTAACGCTTCAGCTCCCCAACTGGTTTCGGCATCCTGACCAGCACGCAATCCTGTGGCTTGCTTTTCTGCACGACAGTCTGGAAACCTTCCTTGAGAGCCTCTTGTTTGCTGGCTGCCAGGATTTGCCATGCAGATTCTTGCCAAAGGGATAATATAAACAAAGCATAATGTCAAGTTTCCCACACAAGTAAGATGATCTATTAGCACTGCACTTTGTACTAATTATTGCACAGTGGGTGGGGGCTTGTGAAAGGAGATTTATGCATTCAGCTAGCCTCACTTTTATTATTTGTAAGTACTTTTTGGCAAGGAATGAGCGAGATATGTATTTTATTGTTACGCTGTTGCAAACATCCTAATCTTCCACACTCATTAAAACCTCATAACAAATAGTAAGAATGATATATTGCAGCCACAGTGAGCATCTCATTCATCCCCAGGTGGGGGGAGGGGGGCGAGGTGGAGGGGAGAGAGAGGGCAGAGGAACTGGAAATGTGTTTTTTTGGACCATGGTCATATTTGCATCACATGGATGGCCCAGGTACCCAAAGAGGGGAAATAAGGCAGTGGATGAGTACGGGTTGCTGGGATGCCAGGGTGCATGGGGAGCTCTCTGGTAAGGTCTCAACACGGAATAAGGATGCTGATGCCTCAAAGTATGTCAGCCCTCCCAGGAAGCAAGAGCCCATCTATACCCTCCATGGCATGAAGCAGTTAAACTGTGTATCTGGTTTAGGGACACTGGCAGTGTAGGGTTAATGGCTGGTCTTGATAATCTTGAAGGTCTCTTCCAGCCAAATCATTCTATGATTCTATGATCTGCTCTGGGAGGTAACTTACATTTCTACCCTTGAAGCAGCTGACTTGCAAGGCTTGTGCCCACGTGTCAAGACCTGGCATAAGGAAGAGCTCAGGGCACCCCAGGAAGGTGTCTCAGAGTAATTCTGCACTGCCTGCTCTGAAATTGCCCAATGAGCTTCTTTGTCCTAGAGTCATGCCCTCTGGGTGACAAAGTCTGGATGTTGCACTGACACAACTGAGTTGGAGTGGACTGGTTGTTGTGATCATTGCTTTGATAATCCCCAGTCATGACTTAACTTTCCTGGTGCCACACATGACTGCTGACCTGGGAAGGAATAGAGTGAACCCAGAGACAGGTGCAAGAGAGATGTGACCACCAAATTTGAAAGCAAGGCAAGTTGGAAGTGCAGCCATTGGGTGGATGCTGTGTTAAAGCCTAAACATGTCAACTTGGGCTGTCATTTTGAGGGAACAAAGTTGAGTGGAAAACTTTGTTGTAGGGTGAAGGTCTTTGATGGTACTGCCAGGGCAACACAACAGTTGTAGGGCATTTATTTACAGGGAATTCCCAGGTAAAGTTCAGAAAATACAGCCCAGACTCATGGATACTCCCTTCACAGAGTGAAAAAGATTGCAGGAGAACATGAACAGAGGGATGGAATCCCAGTGAGACACAGTCCCACATGCTCCCACCCAAGTCTGCATGCCACAGTTCTCAGAGCCATCTCCAACCCTGGCTCACACTCACCTGGGATAGAGAGCTGAGGCACACTGCTTCATAGCAGGTGGGGTTTCTCATCAATTCCCACCTAATTAAAGCCCTTCTTGCTCTGCTGTTGAGCCATCTGTAGGGGTTAGGGTAAAGGAAGGACTTTCATCCTCTTCATCTGTCATTCCTCCCCAAATATTGTATTTCAAACATATTAGGCAAAGCTGCCCTGACCCCCAGGTTGCTGCCAGCCCAAGACCTTTACCCCAGTCAGAGCCTCTCCAGGTGTCCTTTTCTCTCTTCACTTGCTTCTTCCAAAATATCACTTTTATTCTCTCTCTTTCTAGCCTCCAGTAAGTGACATTGCTGAACTGACCTCTGGACACAAAGGAGAGTGTGACCCAGACTGTCAGCACTAGCCTAAGGCAGGGTCAGCATGGAGCAGAGCTGTGCAGAAAGTCTCAGACACCCTAGTTCTAGCACAGCTTTGGAGTACACACATGTGTCAGGCAGCCAACTCAACCCTTCACTAGGTACCTCCATAAAAGGACTGGATTTTTCATTCCACCAAAATTACAGTCTTCTTCAGTTTCAGGCAAATAATGTTTTGGGACTGGTTAACAATTACAACCCAAAAGTTTTAAAATATTTGGTGAATTGTCTTCTTCTCTGAGTCTTCATTAGTTTTACAGTTGATGTTGGGTTAGCCCTGGGATTTTACTAAGAAACAAACAAATAAACAAAAGACAGAAAAGATGGAAAGTGAGAGAAAGGGTTGAATTTAGAAAATACCAGATATTGACCAGACCTTCAGCCCATGGTAAATGTAGAAGAAAAGAACATTTAACAGAGATCTTTTTTGGAGGGTTTTGGTTTTTTGTTTGTTTGTTTGTTTGTTTGTTTTCTCAGATGACACTTCTGATTCTAAATGTTTCATCTTCCCTTCCTCTGTCTGAGTCATCTTAATACAATGGCACTATGGTCCAAGGAGACCCAGGAGGGCATGTTCCCACGTGGGAACAGAATAACCACAATCTGTGCCCTCGCCCAAATATAGGAGGTGGAAGGAGGTCCTACACTGTTCCACCCATCATCTGAAGCATCCTAACTTGCTCCATCATCATTCATTACCCTAAAATCAAAACAATTTTAATATAAGTGCAGAGGTTTAGGTCAGCTCCCCTTGTCTGTATTGGACACTCATCTGGAAGCGCAGCATCAGGTGGAGAGGCTGGTTCCCAGTTCTGCTGTCAGCATGCCCAGCACTGGATGTTGAGGAGTTGGTTTCTGGAGAAAGCCTCACCCCTCTCTGGAGTGAGGAAGCAAAAGTGTAAGGGGAAGAATGTGTCTGACATGAGAAAAAATAGGATTAGGAAGGTTGCTGGCATGAGGTAACTCGTCTTCCAGGCTTAAGAGAGTATCAGGTTGCCAAAAGAGATCACAGAAATACACCCAGCAAGGAAGGGCTTGATAATGTCTTGGGAACCACTGTTGTGAACTCAAAATTGCTCCATTAAGGTCCCAAATTTCAGCCCCACACTACTGAAGGAGGCAATGAGAAGCTGCTAATGCTGTCAATGGCAATGTACCATCAGTGACTCTGCTCCACCACTCTGCTGCAATGTGAAACCCCAGCTGAACAATTTCCCTTCACTCCTTCCCATCACCAACAGCCCTTCCTTCAGCTAAACCCTGCCTGATGTCTCTCCAGCTATTTGCCCAACCATATTAGATTTTTTCCTTCCTTTCAGACATCGCCTTGGTCATAAACTTGAGCTGGAACTGGGAAACTCCCTCCTTCAGCCAGTGTCTCTCATAGTCTGTTATTATTTTTACTGCCACCTTCCTCCCCAGTCATCTCCATTGCAATGCAGACTGTCATCCCATCCCTTCTCCGTCGTCCTGCATGCCACACTCACGCTCCCTCTGCACAGGCTCACCCTGAACAAGCCTCTTTTGTCGGGCCACCCCACACAACAAGAAAATTAGCATCATTCGGGCATGTTGAGGCCACCACAGCAGCTACAAGCCATGATTATGGTGCGTGTGGTTAGTACAGCCTGCAACATCAAACAGCATGTTTACAACAGATGTAATCCGTAATGCTAGAACAGGTGTATAACAGTCAATACCAGCATTGTAGTGATCAAATAACTTTGTGGCACGTTCACATTGATCCCGTATTAATCCAACTCCCTCGGGGGTTTGGTCTATGATTTATATGACTCACTGGGAGGTTTCAGCACCTATTTGGCACGGTACCAAACTCCAGGCAGGGATCAGGATATAATTTACCTTTGCAGTGAGAGCTTTCCAAATCCACGCTCTTAGCAAGCCGGGTTTGTCAATGGCACTTTGAAAAAGAAGGGCTTGTTGGAGCACGCAGAGGCACGTTTCTTTCAAAGGGTGATTCATGCACCACAGCCTCGGCGACTGTCCTGGTTTTACATGCTTGAACACTGATGAATCAAAGCAGCAACAGGAGTGGAGCCCGTGTCAGCTCTCACAGGCTTCTGTCCACGCTGTGAGTTCCCTCTGCACCCCTTTATACGGTAGCCCAAACCATTTACCTCAGCAAGGGAGAGGGGGGGGATAAAAGCATAGTGAGGAAAGGAAGATGGAGAGCTTCTGAATGGGAATCAAAGCAAAATCCCAAGGTGGCACAGCCAAAACCAATGGGGAAGATACTTTTAAACCCAGACCCTCATTAAATTGCTGTTTTTGAGACAAAAAAAAAGGGTGAGATTCAAAAAGAAAATGACTGTTCAGAAGCATAACAAGAACATCTAAGACATGGATGCTCAGCTGGGGCAGGTGTCGGTCCCCAGATCTGCTTCCACCTAAGAGGAGTCAACCTGCTTTTGAGTAGCCGAGGGTCCTTATTTAGAAAGTCATCACACTCCTAATTTTAGTTCACACCTCTACAGGCAATTTTCAGGCAAAACACCAGCGATCAAACACAGGCAGCAAATTAGGAGCTGCCTTTTAATGATTAGGGCGAACTGCATTGCTGAAGGAGAATGGAAAGGAAGCTGGTGTTGTGCATGCTGCAATCCAACAAACGAGCTTTGCTTGCAGTGGTGGCAAGCTGGTAACTTTCATGAGTATTAAATGCAATTAAAGAAACAAACACTCTCCATCATTCCCCAGAGTGAGAGATACTATCAGTTGTGGCTTTGTATTTTTACATAATCACAGTTTAAAGGAACATTTTTCCATATGTGGAAATTCCCTGTTTTCTCCTCCAAACGCTAACAAAATCCTTGCCGCTGGCTGGCTCTGCTCTCTTCCCAGCTCCCTCTTATGGCACTCCTGCCTGCCCCAAGGCCCCGGGGAGGAGAGATGGGCCCAAAACAAACGCCAGAGGTGAACGTGCTGGAGATGTGCAGCCCTACACCCAAACAGCACACGTTCCCTCTGCTCAGGGTGTTTTTTGAAAATTCCCCTCTCCCAGTGTTGAAAAGGCTTTTGAGATTTGGAGCCCTCCTCTTTCAGGCTTCCCGCCCTCACGACATGATCAAGAAGCACGTCCCACCCATCGCTGCGTGCCCCTCACCCCGAAACTGGGCTTCCTCCAGGCGTAAGTAGTGCGAAGGGCACAGCAGCCCTGAGGAGCTCCACGGGGTTTAGCCCAGCTGAGTCAAACCCGCCTGTACCACTGGGTGGACACCTTGGGATCTGGCTAATGATAACAGCTTCCTTCTCTGATGCAATTACAGCACTGAGGGCAGCCTCCCTCCAACCGGGTCGCATGTGGGGCTGCGACTTGGAGCTCGACTGCTCTGCAGTAGCTTCATGCTCTTCACTCTTCACCCCAATGGCCAATTTATTTGCCCCCTTGCTGGGGATCATACAGGTACAGCAGCTTTGGAGGGAGGTTCACGCCAAGGATGCGCTGCTCGGGACGCTCGCATCTTGCAAGAACACGTTTGCACGCCCGAGCCGCCTCGCACGCCCATGTAGAAGTGTCCACATGCAGTTGTCCGTGCGTCCATCTACACCCCACTTCAATCCGGCCGCAATTGCTCTTCCACGTAGACCAGGCAGATGTGCTTCTCCCACCTCTTCAAGCCACTGGCCCGAGCAGTCTCACACCGAGCAGTGATTTCTGGCTTGCTCGCCTGGCCTTTGCTCGGCTTGTTTGTTTGTTTGCCACACACGCTGTTTGTGTGCAGCTTGCCTGCTGAGCTTTTCTCTGCCTGAATTCAGTACGTGGGCTGCCCTTCTCCTCTCTTGGATATCATCTCGCTTGCTTGCAAGTCTGCAGAAGCTGCCTGGGTCTCATGGCCTCCACTACTCAGTCCATGAGTAAGAATCCAGAGCAACCAGGACCTCTCCGAAGCTCTAAAGTGGGAGTCTTGAGGCGTTCCGAGCTCTCCCATCACTTCACTGCAGCTCCTGTAGAGTTTCTCTACAAGATGTAAACCTGATCACCAAACCTTGAACCATAAAGGTCTGCTTTTCTGGTGGCAGCAGGACAAAGGCTAATGGCATCAGCACACAGTGAGTGAGGTACTTTGTCATCGGTGACCTACTTACAGGTGCTGGCTAAGGAGACCTAAATCCACATGGAAGTAATCCAGGAAATTCTATTGATACTGGGTCCATCTCAGAAGACACTTAACTCAGGACTGGACTTTGAAATCTGTAGCCATTGGATGATCCAGACAGATCATCTCAGAATATGGGACACCAGCCATGTGTCCAGGATCACTTAATAAAACAGGAACTGACCTGTACTGTGATTTCACACTCTTCTGCATGCACATTCCCAATTTCATGTGAGATAGACAAGAAGACACAAAGGCTTTGAAGTTTTTCTCAGACTGAGGCAGTTATTGCTGTTACTTTCCATCTGTCAAGACTTTGAGGAACCATGGCTGCTTCCAAGTATGTTTCCTGGGAATATTACCATATTAGAAAACATTTAGATATAAAACGCCACCACTTATGGGAAAATCTTGTTAACCTAGAGCCACCAGTAGAAGCTCTCATTAAAAATTCCTTTCTGCTTGATAAGGGCTTCCCTTATCTAAACAGTGGTTTGGTGTCCTCCCCCCCTGTAGGCTGCTGTTGGGTGATGAAGTCTGGGAAGGTTCTTCCTCACGGGCATGAGAGGAAGGTTAAGATGAGCTGCCTTTCATGCCATTGTTTTGGTGTTGGAGCCCATAACGTTTGAGTTTGTTATCACTGCCAGGGGAACCTCCTGGACCTTGCCACTTGATGGGGTGCTGTGGGCAGTGAGAAACAGTCACCTTTGCAAAAATAAGGATGGACCCACATCACAGGCAGATTACAGGGTCAATTGCAATTGATATTGTCTTTTACATTGCAGAATTGTTTACCAGGGAGATGAGCCTTTGGCATAAGGTGAATTCCTGCAGGTACATATGCAGGCACTAATCCAAGGCTCTGCTCTGGTGCTGGACCCACTGGCAACACACCTACCCATGTCCTGGAAGCAGAATCAGCCCCTCTATAGGCAGCCTGATAACCAAACTCAGAAACATCTCTTCCCCTGTCTCCTTCCTGTCCCCTTCCTCTTCTTCCTCTGCCAAAGTTAAACCATCCTGGATACTGATCATCTCTGATGCTCACACTTATTCAACCACACAGAGCTACATATAACTGCTGTTACTTGATTTTATTTCTAATCTGTTGACATTTTTATGACCAAATCCCTTTAAGCTCCTTTTTAAACATCTCAGTGACTATCAAGAGCTTTTACCCAGCTCTTTCTCCCTGTGCTTAGTCTCTTTCAAGAACCTTTAAATACTTGCCTGGTTTAGTCTTTTCTGTTCATCTCAAGCAACCAGCCTACAAGAGAAATCTCAGCTCCTCTCAGCCCTGATGGGCACTTTTGCAGGCCAAGGATCTCCCTGGTGGCTACTACATGAACTTGACATTCCACCACCTTTAGCTGCAGGAGCTTTAGCATGGATAACTATTTTACTGAGCAGCTCTCAGCTTTCCATGTAGAGTGGAGATTTCAGGGCTTGCAGGCTGCAAAGGTGAGCTGGTTCCCTCCTGGGGAAGCCCAGGAGATGCCACAAGCCCAGGGACAGCTGCTTGACCCAGGTGTCCAAGATTCCCCAAGCCTACATGAGGTTATGCAAGATCCTAAGAGCCCATCGTGGGACATCTAGATCTCAAGATCAATTCTGGAACTGGAGGCCAAATAGCATCCATGGGAAGCAACTTTGTGGGATGGGAAAGGGGGATCCCAGGGCTTTTTGGATCTTGGCTTACAACAGAGAGGTTGAAAGCCTAGAGGTAGGTTTACCTCTTTACCCTCAACCTACATGTCCAGGCCTCTGCTTCTGGTCCATTAAAGCTTCCTGGAGCCCAGATCTTCCTCACAGAGGGAATACCTGAGGATGAGCAATTCGGCATGTTCCTACAGTGCTTCACTTGCAGTGTCCTGTTGCTGCAGCCATTGTGATCCTGAATTGGAGGCTGGAAGAACAAAATTAACCTCAATGAACCTGTATATCACGTCCACACTGGCAGGGATACCCCAGGAGCTGAGTCAGAGACCCTCACTCAACTTCATTATGAACCATTGTTGTTTGAGGAACTCAGTGCATGGGCACAGCAGCTCCTACTGGATCCAGTTTGTCCATGGCTTGGAAATATCTGCAACTCACACCTCAGTCTTGATCACGGCTGCATTTTCTACCCCTTTCTCTCTCCTCCTCTTCCTCGATCTCACTGATCTGCAAGGAATGACCCAGCAAGAGCTGAAGCACTGCTAGCATTGCTTGCATTTTTGATTATGCAGTTCAGAGCCCTCGAAAGAGCCCTGCAGCCACTTAGCTCATGATGACGAAACTGATACCAAACACCATTTCCTCTTACTGCAAGCAAGTGAAAATAAACAACATCCTACTGTACCTGCCTCTATCCAGGAAAGCACAGTAACTGGTATTTATAGATAAACAGAGATACGCTGCCTGCTGGGGTCTGCTGCCATGGATTCAGACCTGTAGATTGAAAATCCAATTGTGTTTATAAATCAGCTGTGACATGCCAGTGTCATGTCATCAGCAGAAGGCAAAGGGCATGTTTACTACAAGCAAAGGCACACGCTACAGTCATACGCATAAGCAAGTCTCTGCGCAGACAGGTTATTTTTTGCATAGTGGTTTTCTGATTTTTACATGACTTAAGGATAATGCTCTAGGAGCCTTCTTTTTTCCTTTGTGCAATGGTGTTTTCTTTTCTTTTATAGTAATGTTGTTTTTTCCCCTTTTGTGATTGACTGGAGGTTTTGTTCGGTTTTGGTTTTTTTTAATGTTCTGAAGAATGTTTGTGCTTTTTTTGGCATCTTACTACATACCTCAAAAAGACCTGACTAAAATGCTGGCTGCTTCTAAAGCACCTGCCAGAAGGAATTCATGCTCCTCTAAATTTGCTGTTCACATTTCTATTTCCAACTTATACTTTTAATAATAAATATCGTGACTAAGAATAACTGTTTACCATCTCTGTCAGATCTAGTCTTTTATTTGGACTCAGGTCTCATCCTTAGGTTAACTGTTTGTCTTGAACAAAAATCAGCACAGTGTAAAGACTCTGCAGGACCCTCCCAGCACGTATCTGGTGTCTTTAGGATGTGCAGGGAGGGTGCAGCCTGGATGCTGATGAGCTACAGCCTCTTACCTGCCTGGGATGTCAGTGGTGCTGTGGTTTAAATGGCTAAGCCCAGGCTTTCCCAGTCCCCAGTCCCTTTCCATGAATCACTTTGTTTTCCCTGATGCTGCTTGTCACCAACTCCACAGCCAGGTTTCCACATCCGTCTCCTTCCATCAGGCAGGGTTTTTGAGCTGCTTTTTTTTTCGCTTTTTTTTTCTTTCTTTTCTTTTTCTTTTTTTTTTTTTTTTTTTTTTTTTTTTTTATCCTCTAGACCAGGCCCTCTTATTAGATATGCCCTTTTCACTGACCCTGAATTATTGCTACCCATGGTCTTAGAAGAACAGTGCTGTTTGTTAGTCTAAGAGCACATGTGACAACCCTCTTCCTGGCCAACACCAGAGGTTGCACCAGAGATTTCCAGGCCAGAAACCAGGCATTTCAGCAAAAGCTACGGCCTCTGAATGTGATCCACGGGGTCAGAAGAGGACAAAGGAATCATCGTCTATTTGAGGACCTGCCGGAAGACACTAATCAAAAAGACTTGCACAGATTTAGTCCAGAGTACTCAAGAGTTTCCCCGGGCTGCATCTAACCTTCGTCGGTGGCAAACATCCCGTTCCCACTGCAATGGGGTTGCCAGCAGGAGCTGGTATTTTAATGCCCGGGAGTTTTACTACAGCCCATCTGGAGCGAGCAGTGCCTGACCGAGCCTGCCCGGCGGCGGCAGCAGACGGGACGTTAATGGGGAAGGGCATCCCGGTCCATAGGGGTCTGGGCTGAAGGAAGGTTCCCAGCTCCGCGGCTCTTTAGGGGTTGCAACAATTTGCAGATTAGTGTTGGCACTTGCAAGGCTGAGCTGGCAGCGAGACCTTTAACCAAGACAGACAGATTCCCTGCTGCGGCACTGTTCAGCGGGTTTAAATGGAATAACGACGTCTCTCCAGCTTGGGTGATATTGGGTCAATCTTTTTCTGTTTCACTGTGTTTCCACCCCCCCCTCCCCGTCCCCATCCCCATCCTCCCCCCGCTGCAGGTCACCACCACAGCCCAGGCCGTGGGGAGGGCTGCGCGCCGCCTCTCTTCTGCCTTTGTGCTCTGGGAGGTGGTGTGGTGGGAGGGGGATCATTTTTATAACTCTTTGTACCAACGCAAGCAGAGCTAATGGTAAAAGGCAATCAAATCTTCTGCTCCAAGGCATAAGCTGGTTGCCTGCAGGGTCAGGGAGGAATTTTGCCCTCCCTCCCCTCCTGGGCTCAGAGGCTCCTCAGCATCAGCACAGTTTGAGCCTGAGCCCAAAACACTCTGTTGTTCTCATAACTCTTCTGGGGTTTTTGCTGTGCTGCATAGCTGTAATGAATTGCAGAGGTATGGGTAAATGCTTATGGGGTCCCCAGGGAAGATCCCCATTAGCACCTGCAGCAAGCACATCTATGGGAGCTGCTTGTGGCTCTGCTGGACCTTGGGGCAAAGCCCTGCACCAGCATCGGTCTACTTTTACTGTTGGGGTTTTTGACTGCTTCCCTCTGATCTCTTGTTCTCCCTCCATGGCACAATGTGAGTTTTCTGCCTTTAGGTCCTTCCTTTTGAACTCCAAATCCTTACGGGTGCTGGATTCATCCAGACGAAAACTTTACATATGCCTGAAAGGTGGAAGCTTTGAGGTGGGAGACATTCCTGCTGCGACCTCAACATCCCAATTTGAGCCCCTTCCCTGGGGAACAGTTCACTTCAGCTTGGTCAAGGCGTACGGGCAAGACACACGGCAAAATGCAAGCAGGCACAAGCAGGGAAACAGCCGTTGCGAAGGCAGGAGTTCAGAGGTAAGCCAGCTGTCCTCGGGTAACAAACTCCGGGCCACCCACATCAGAGCACCAACCTCAGCTCCCTCCCAGCAGAAATGACCAGGGGCAAATCTCAAAGGCAGAGCCAAGCGCGAGACACACACACACCTATCGGCATGGTCTCACAGGGGAAGAACAGGCATCAAAGGCCTCTTCTCCCAAATAAAGCCATGCCACAGCCCCAGGATGCTGTGCTGGGGAGGATGGAGGTGCAGGACATCTTCTCATGGGCTCCTTCCTGGCTCTCAGCACCCCTCATCTCCAGCTGGACCCATGGAGGGATGAACCCACAGTGACTGCCTCCCACAAGAAACAAAACAAGCACACAAGAAAAAAAAAAAAGACTGGATTTTTTTTTTTCTGTTGCATTCTGAAACCAATAATTAAATTAAAAAAAAAAAAATAACCCGACAACAATTAAAGCAAATTAAGTGTGAGGTCTAAGCTACAGGCAGAAGTTTGATTTAAAAACAGCAATGTCAGCACTTCTGGTTGGGAGCTCTGATAGTCTCATACAGATGGGCAGAGAGAGCAAGGGAGGGAGGGAAAGTGAGTGAAAAACCACAGCTAATGTGGGGTATAACCCACAGATGACATGGGACCCTCTGGAGTTAGCATGTGGATTATGACAGCACTTTGTCCCTCTTGGTTTACACCGAAGGAGCGTTTGGGTGGCTGTGGCTGAGTGGCACTGGCTCCACTCCACTGTCTCCAACATGCCCAAGAGTGCTCAAAACCTTGCCAGAAATAAGGCAACGTTGCCACAAAATCAGAGAGCTCTCAGACCTAGAGTGGCAGGAAGAAATGCATGGGAGATGCTGTGTTCATGGGTGTGATTGAACCACCCTTTCTCACTAAGCTTCTTTTTGGGGCATCCTTTTCTCCAGGGAGAAAATCCAGCCGTCCTTTCCCATTCCTGCCCATCTGCCCTCCTCACCTCTCGGGGAAATTTTGGTGCCTTTTTGGTCCTCGCCACTAAGTCAGCCCAAGCCAAGGTTCCCACCAACATACATCTGTGTTTTTCAGTACTACAGTCACCAGCTCATCCCTTTGGTGTGGGTGAACTCCCGTGTCACACAATGTTCACAGAATCACAGAATGTTAGGAGTTGGAAGGCACTTTGAAAGATCATCTAATCCAACACCACAAGGGCCCACACAAGGCAGATTTGTGTCCCCCTAAAGGGAAAACAGGGGGACTTGCTCAGCCCACCCTAAAAATGCTGGGCTCCAGACCCTCTCCCAGGGGATAAAACCCCACAACCTATACCTGAGGCCAGCCTTGCTTACCCACCACAACTATCACCTGAGGACCTGCAAGCCGTGCTACTCAACCTTTTAAAGAAGTCCCTAAATTGATGGGTTTGTTTTTGTTTTAATTCTAATTTATTTTTTTTTTTTAACTGTCTCTCTCTGTCCATCCCAAATCCTGAAGTTAGAAGAGTGGAAATCTCCCTTTCCCTCCTGGCTGACCCATTGGGCATCTCTCCCCAGACCCTCAGAGGACCGCAGCGTCCAGCCATCCAGTCTCTTAGGGTTTCATCTCTTGTGGATGATCCTAAAGAAGGGTCTGGGTATCTTGGGCCACCCTGGGGGACTGGGGCGCTGGCTTCTTTTCCCTTAGCACCCCCCTGCAGCCCCCACCCACGGCCCTTCGCCGGGGGAGCCTCCGCACGGGGCAGCCTGCCCAGGGCTGGCAGGTCTACGCCTTGTGAGAGACATCAAAGTCTCGCCTGGAATGTGTGTGGCTCTGCCGGGCTGTGAGAGATACGGAGCCAGGGATCATGAAAGAGATACTGCGATGGTTATCACCCCATCAAATCAAGGGGAAGCTGAGCGTCAGGCTTGCCAACAATACCTGTTATTGTTCCTCCCCTGTGCGGCACTTTATTAAGAGCTATAATCGTTTTAATATTCATGTATCTCCGCAGCCATTCCGCCCCCCCCCCCCCTCCTCCCCTTCTCCTCCTCTTTGCTTTTCAACATATTCCACATTGGAAAGTGCCTTTCTTGCATTTCCTGGGAACTCACTTTCCCTCCGGGCAGCAGGTGTTTCGGTCCGCAGCACCCAGGCAACGTCCCTCTCTGCACTGAGGAAAGGGGATTTTCTCTTGGTCTGCTGCTTTGCACCCCCCCCCCCCCCCCCCCCCGCCCCCCCCCCCCCCCCCCCCCCCCCCTTCCCCCTTCTCA
>JANHGL010024233.1:0-57306 GCA_024611195.1 Ceyx melanurus
ATTTATTATTTTAAATTTATTTTTAATGTAATTAAAAAAAAATATTATAAATGTATTTTCTCTACGAAAATTAAAAATAATCAGATATTCCATAATAAGAACATTTCCTTTGGTGGTGGAGTGGGAATGTGTGGGAAATGCCTGAGTCCCCAGCACTAGACACTTTTAAGACTCAGCTGGATAGGGTGCTGGGCCAGCTAGGATGCTAGACCAAGGAAGGCTTAAGCAGTTGATCCTTGAGGTCTCTTCCAACCTGGTATTCTGTGATTCTGTGTCAGCCATATTAAAGTTTACTAGCAATGAGTTTGCCTTTTTTACAGGGATTTGCACTAAACTTCTGTACCAGTTTGATTTTGCAATGCATTTCTATCTAAGGAATATCATAAAATTCAAGAGAATTATGTCCCATTTCAGTGACTGCCTTAAATTTTTTTCTAGTGAATACAGAGGGAGATTGGACATAGGATCACATAATGATAATAGATGGCTCCAATGGCTGTGCTAAAGGCAGGTTTGGGAAAACTTAGCAAGTGGGATGCATTTGCTGAAAAAGAACATTTTCAAAGCCTGGATGCCATTTGACTATCTGGAAAAAATTGCCTTCTGACATCAAGGCTTTTATTGCTGATAAGAAGAGCTTTAAACTGAGAAGTAAGGGGAAAAGGTCAAAAGAAATGATTTTATTTTTTTTCTCCAAACCTGGTTAAAAATACCTGATAGACCAAGATAGAGGAATGGTTAAAGGAATATCAGTGGGGAAAAGTTGGCTAGTGAGGAGAGGAGAAAAAAACCCAAATATTGATGGAATAGTGTTCCTGTACTTCTCATGATGAGATCCAAACAAGGTACTGAGCTTTTGGGTACAGATCTGCTGACAGGGAAGCATGTGAATGGATAAAGGGTGATGCAATGGAGAATGAGCACCTGAGTAATGCCATGGAGAAACACAAATTACTAAGGCAGTGAAAACAGCATTTCAGCAGAAAGTGAGTGGAATAACAGAACCAAAACCAAGTACTAACATTTCTTGTGTTAAAAGGGATGACAGAAATAAATGAAAGCAAAATTCACAGCTTCATGTGCCAGTGATCTTGTAGGCTCCAAAGAAACAAGAAGGCATTGGAACAAAATGTAATTCCTTCCAAAGGCATTCCAAAAGCTCCTTCAGATTATTGTTTGGTCTCTGCTGCTTATATTAAAGGGTGATTTTTATTATGGTAAAAGAAATCAGACAGAGTTAATAGGGATCTAAATACAATTTAAATTGTGTTTTATGGGCACTTGTCTTTTCAGATACAGATTAAAGAGCCCATAAAGGTCATGAAGATGGCAGTGAGTAAAAACAAAGTAATTGTGCTAATATTTAATTTTACAGTATTTCACAAGTCATTAAAAGATACATAGAAAGGATTTTTTAAAGGAATATGTCAAAAATAGAGATGTGGTTTTCTCTTTCATGGAGCTGGGAGTTATGTACTAAAAGTTTAAGATAATTCTTAAAAATTTTCAATGAGACAGAGTTTTATAGGGATTTATTTATGGTAGTCTACTAGATATTGTTTTGTCACACTTGAAGTAGCTCCTACATTTGGTCAAGGTTATAATTAATTACTGGAAATACCTATCTCTTTTCTCTGCCCTGAAAATACAGTTCTGAACATGAAACAAATTGTTGCTTGATTGTTTTTAAACAGGATTCAATTAGTCAGTTAGACAGAATTGCTTGCAACTTTTTCTATATTTCCTGAAGAACCAAGCCACTGAATAATCATAAGACTAAATTACATTTATATATCAACTTCCTAATCCTCAAAGCAAAATACCACTGAATCCTCTTCTAGCATCATTGTTCATAGCAGAAAAGAGTCAATCAATTTGCAAGTTAAAGAAACCACATTCACACGTTTTCCTTTTAAACACAGTTTATATTCTTCAGCTAGAAAAATGTAGACATAATTTTCTTTTTGTCTGCACTACTGATTAGAACAGTGTCTTTTTTGCTGCAGTACTTCTGTATACAGTGGGGATGAGAATAGGACTAGTATTTTTTGTTTGATTCTGTCCATTGCAAATCTTTTCAAGCTCCAGATGTTCTTCACAGATTTTAAGCTTTCTTTCATTAACATTAAACAGACCATTGTTGCTTTTCCTGAAAGTCAAATCATGCCAAGATACATGAAAAGTCCATAGATTTCCATCATAAACTATTATGGTGCTACTGAGTGCACATTTTAAAATTCACCTCAATTAATCAATACACTTTCTGTAATCACTGGCATATTTATGAGTTGTCTGAGTGCAAAGAAAAAAAATACCAACTGAAAATTCAAAGCCAACTAGGAGCACAGAAATTGGTATGTAGATAATCTGTTCCCAAGCTCTATATAGGGATGGTATAACCAAACATTCAAGAGAAGGAGAGAAACAGTATTAAAACAAAATACACTCTGAAAAAAAATATAAATCTGATATTCATTGGAGTAATTCTATGAGGTGAGCTACTGCTTCCATGAATTTGAGGCTCTGCTGCTTCAAAAGGCTCAAGTGATTATTACTGATCTGTTCCCATTGCATTGACACATCAGCCTTCAAATCTTGCAGCATCACAAGCTCCTTCAGTTGTGTTTCCTTGGCCAGATTCCACTGCATGCAGCGATTGTTATTCCACTAGATGGCCAGCTCCTGCTGCAGTTCTTCAACTGGCATGCTGCTGACACACAGCCAGTGGCACAATACAGTTTGCTTTGCAGGAAACCTAAGGTGGTGTAAAATGTGTGCAGGAGGCTTGTTGGAACAGGGCTAGAAGCACAGTGTGTTTTGCTCTGTATCAATTGAGATGAGATGTAAAAACAACATGTAGATCCCAAGCTCACTGTGCATATTTCTTTATTAGAACCACGAGGTGTAAGGAGCAATTGTGAATCTTCAGCAGTTGGCATCTGTGGTCTTGTAGAGCTATTCTGAGAAAAGGACTGTCACAGTCATTCATTAGTCCAAGCTCTTGATTCCAGCAGCATCTTTCTGAGGTGGAGAGTTTCCTCTCAGCTTAGGCTGAGCATTGTGATTCACACCTGCACTGAAAGATGAGTTCATTCTGTGCAGAATGTCACATTAATGTCACCCTCAGACTGACTCTTCTCATTCTTCTCCACCAAAGAAGTGGAGGAAATCAAGAAATACCAAGTTTACTCCATATAGGGTATCATGGCTGATCTGTGGCAATGATAAGAGGTGAATCAGTAAACAAAGTTGTGGTTGGATGTTTGTCACTGTGATATGGGGAGGAAAAGTTGGTTTTGTTGATGTTTCTGTTAACAGGACAGTAAAGTTTCTTTTCAAACATCATGACTAAATGCTGAGAAGCTGACAATCCTAGGATCCTGCCCATGGATTGCTGACTTGCTGACAGTGAAACACCTGATGTGAACTAGAGCTGAGGGTAAACAGGCACATCCATCCAAATTATGGAACCAAAATGAGAAAACTGAAATATCTGTGCTTAAGAGCATAAAATAAATATAACCTGTGTTGGCAGAGAAGAAAAATCTTCACTTTCCCAAATACTTTCCCATAAGAATGGCAATGAATCCCTGTGAGTAGATTTAATATTCTAACACTATGGAAAGACATTAAAGACAGGGAAAGGCTTTCATTTCTTCTTTCAGATGTGCCAGTTTAGCACTTGATTTTATTCTTTTCTGTGTCTTCAGATTGGTTCCTTGGCTAATGTTATCCATTTGAGTGAACACACTCAGTACATTGCTATATGTACAAACCTTATTTGTATGCAGTTTAAATCATTTAGTAATGAAAAAGCATCACTGGAGGCCAAATTTGGCCTCAACTTGTGATTTAATAAAGACATAAACCAAAATATTAAAGGGAGAAACATAATGTAAATACAACAATAAGCTGGTGGAAAAAAAATTCCATCTTCCTTGGCAAAACAACAAAATGGAAATGTGCTGCAAACGAAGATTATGAGCAGATCAAGTAAATAAGGATTTTAATTTTGAAAGGCCAAGGTACAACATTTGCACACATGTAATCTTGAATAAAATGTCAGTATTTTTGTTTTTGAAAGGAATGGATGCTTAATATTGCCATTTAATTAACAGTGAAGATGTTGGTTATGCATTTAGTCTAGCCAGATTTTTTACAGGGGGTTATGCTGGTAACTCAAGCTGAAGGCAAATATTGACAAAACTACTTAACTTTAAAAACATATTTTAATTAACATATAAAAATCCTTATTTCTGAAAGGAAAGCCATTCCCAGCAGCCCTCTGTTTGAAGCACATCCTTATCTTCATAAAGGAATTTTGTTAAGAAGCATCCTCTGAAGCGACTATGGACTTGAAAGTTTTGAGTTCATCACCAGAGGCAGTGAATGGCTGCATCAAACAGGAGACTTGCAGAAAGAATTCTGGTTTTCAAGCCCCAAATTTATTCTGGAATCTCCCACAGAATAAACCACAGACAGCTATAAAAGGAAGAAGAGGCACCAATTTGCATTTTCTCATTTTTCTCTTCTTTTTGACTTTCATGGAGCAAAAAAAATTTCACATGCCCTAAGAGCACAACAGGGCCTGAATATAGTAAAAACACATTGGAGAGGGAGTCTTCTCTTCAGCATAAAAAAATATTTATCTGGCTTTTTAATAGTATCTGTCACACAGTCCATCAGAATACTGAGGCCTTGAAAACTGTTTTCTGCAGCATGTTTCAGAATGAAATGCAGAAAGGAAAAAAAAAAAATTAAAAGATTCATCCCATGCCCTCAGGATGTTACCCAGGTTCAGGTCCTTATATCCCAAAGTTGGTTATCAGCTACTGTAGATGGCTTTGCTATAAATATAATTGATTCATGGGCACAAAATTACTAGGGAATAAAATCTTCCACCAAGGAAGCCACAAAGTTCAATATGTGGAAGTTTCACAGTATATCATGGAGAGATTTTGCTTTCCAAAGCACATTTGTGGCATTGGATGAAAGGGAGAAAAAAATCTAATTACACATCACTTAGCAGACTGCTAGAATGAAGGTGAGCAGTGAGTCTAGAGGAAAATTGTGTTAGGGTAAAACAGAAAAAAAACACAGCTGAAGGGACTGGGTCTGATGCATGTGATGCTTCTGAACAAGAGGTGCTAAACAAGCAATATTCTTTCTGCTTTTAGAACACCTTCTCCTTTTAATAGAGTACAATGTATCATAGAGATGTTTCTAAACAAGAATAGTTCCGAGAAAGAGCAAAGAAAAATCTCCTTAGTCTGCACATCCTATTGTACTATTAAAAACCCCCAATTTATTTTTATTTTTGTGATCTTCTTCAAGTAAGACATTGCACGGGGGAGCTCAAAATGGATTTGCAAGTTTCAGTGTAAAAGGGAAACGCCTCTCCAGTGGAAGCTTTGATTTGATCTCACACACCAGGTGCACATCTGAAAGCTGCTTGCCACAGAAAAGGCAGGTGATAAGATGAAAGTATGTGAGATAAAATGAAGGTCAGTTTGGCAGTGGTTGCTTGACTAAACCCAAGAAGAAGTCTGCATCTTTTCTCAAAGGAAAGCAAACGATCTGCTTTGAGGTGATACCTTTAATTGGATTGGGGATTAGAGTTATTTAAAAATAACGTGACAGACATGAAAATATGATAGAGAGGCCTGTAAATAATAGTTCTGATAACAATGCCAAGCTAAGATAAACTCTGGTGTATATGTGTGTTTCCACACATCTTTTAATCGCTATATATATATATATACATAGTGGCAGGCTGCTTTTAGCATCTGTCCTTCTAATTTGTTTTCTCTCAAGGAGATTTGGATTTCTAGCTTTGTTACATACTCACAGTTCTTGATCACATCTTATACATGAAAATTTTTCCAGCCTCCCCACAACTCCACTTTTTTTTTTTTTTTTTTTTTTTGGTAAATAGCACCATTAGAATAAGTAAATTCATCATATTATGAAGTGCTGTGAAACTAGTAGACAGGTTGTATTAATGTCACAGAGCAGGAGTATCCCTGCTTCCACACTCTGGAAACACCATGCAGGCAATATGTGGAATGAAATCACATCTCTCATACCAATGTTTTGTCCTTTTAAAGTATGGACTACTTACCAATGCAACAGTACCCTGATAGTAGTGCTTCAGCACTCATATTTTGCATTTTTTCACCTGATTCAAACTGTTCATAAAAAAGAAAATCAGCTGGAATCATCTGGCATGAAAGGATTTACTGTGCAACCTGCTCTGGGTGAACCTGCTTTAGCAGGAGGGATTGGATAAGATGATCTTCAGAGGTCCCTTCCAACTCTTTCCATGCTGGGATTCTGTGAACATTCTGTGATGTGATATTATTTTAATATTGCAGGGTGTTGTAGTACACCGTGTTACGAGATTTGAACATCTGAAGTATGATTACCAAATCACTAACCACTGTTAAAGTGCTGCTGCACTGCAGACAGTTCATACTTCAGAAGGACAAAATATTGGCATGAGAGATGTGACTTCATCCCATAGATAATAATGTTGAATATTCAGACACAACCTCAAAGGAAACAGTATTGAGAAGTGCAGCAGCAGCAGCAGACTCAAGACAATCATTTCACTTGAGACACTTTAGTGTCTGTCTCTTTCTTGTGAGCTCTCTTCTTAGAGTAAGAGGGTGATAGGAAGAGAAATCCCAAATTTCTTTAGAAGACCAATTTCCTTTCCTCAGTCCGGTTCTGAAAGGGAAAGTTTAACACAACTTCCCCTTCTCCCTCATGGAGCAGTATCTAGAGTGTCCATTTTTTTTTCAGCTCTGCTGAAACTCTTTCCACTACAAATTGTCTCTGTGCCACGTATTAAAACCCCTTGTTGTTTCCAACTCAAATGTTCAAACTTCATTCCCAGGAAAAATTTGCAATGCGATTGGTGGTATCAGTGCTGGAGCCCGAAAACTTGAAGATAGTAAAACACAAGCACCTTAAACCAGCATTTTATTTTGCAGACATGTGGTATTAAAAAAGAAAAGCACAGATTAAGAAAAAGCTGCTGCAGAATTTCAGCTAAAAGGATACAGTGCTCAGCACATTCCCTCCCCAGAGTAGATCTACGATACAGAGGGGCATGGTTTTGCCCTTTTGGTCTTTACTGTGACCAGACTGTTGTAAAGGACCTTCCCTCAGGCCAAATGTAAAGATATCTTAATCACCTATCCCCATGAATCACTTGTAGAAAACACATCAGAGCCAAGACTGGGGTGACTCACAAAGCTTGAAGCCTACACTTGAAAATAATTACTTGACATGCCCATAGATCCTGGCACGCAGCTCTGAGCTTGGCAGCTTCTGTTTGCTCCTAGCCTGATGACCATCTGTTTTTGTAGTCATGACATGATGGCCATGATTGTCTCTAGATAGCACCTCCCCACAACTTCAAGCATCATGATAGTGTTCACCACAAATGCAACTGGGGGTCAGGCAAGGACATGGATATGAGATATTGAATCTTGGAGCACTCTGGGCTGCAGCTGACCTCAAATCCAGAAAGTTGGAAGTAACTTCCAGATATCGCCTGTATAATGAGTGCATTTGAACATTCTTTATCTGATCCAGAAGAGTGTGCCATAAAGGCATGCCTTTTAGAATAATAGAATCATAGAATCATTTGGTTGGAAGAGACCTTTAAGATCATCAAGTCCAACCTTTAACCCTACACTGCCAGGGTCCCTAAACCATGTCCCCCAGCACCACATCCACATGGTTTTTAAGCACTTCCAGGGATGGGGACTCAACTACCTCCCTGGGCAGCCCATTCCTAATTTTTTTTTATTCATATATTTTATCATCTATAAAGGAAAATAAGAAGCTATGATATTTGATAGTCAGTCTCCAGCATCAAGCTTCCTCTGTGGAGTCATCAAAGTGCCCCTGTCAGTGCCTAGCACAATACAGTAGGGCTGATAATAAGCTGACAATACCACGTGTCCCTCAACTCTCTGTTGCCTATTGTATTTCTGCAGAACCCTGCCCAGACTGTCTCTTGCTCTGTGTTTGTACAACACATGTCACAGTGGGGCCCCACGCTCAGCTCAGGCTGGGATGAATTGCTGTAACAGAAATGCTTTTCTGGGCTGTGCTATTTAAAGTAAAAATGTGTCTCCTCTGTGGGAAGGTGGTATTAATGCAGAGCAGAGGGAAAGCTTTGACATGAGTGCAGAATAAAAGGGAAGCTGAAGGTTGGATTTGCAGGGGGGGTTGGAGGGATATTGCCATGCATATCCATATTTCAGGCAAACCCCTTTCATTGCTCTGATGCCTCACTTTGACAGAGGTCTGCTTGTCAGGTCTTGTCTGTCAGCACGCTGAAAACAAGCTTTTCAGGCTCTGAATCAGAGAAACTTCTCAATTAAACAAGTCAAAGAACCGTGAGATATCCATTGCCATAGAAATGGACATGTACAAGCGTCTGCTGTTTCTCACCTGTGTTCACTCATATGTAATTTACTCTGTTAGCTCACTCAAAAAGCAAGAAACAAGCTCTCCAAGGGGACATCAAATGCCAGACATTAACCTGGAGGGCTGTGCCTCAGGTCATCTTACCTAAAGTCATACAATAGCTTTGTCTTTACATAAATTTGAAGATTGGGTATTTTCAGTCGTGCAGATGGTGGGTTTTCAAGCTTTTGATTTTAAAACATGCTTTGAGAAGCACTGTCAGCCTGCATCTGATTCATTTGTGTTGTCTTGTGTCTACTCTTTTGTGCCTTTCAGGATAACCCCAAGCTTTGCTTCCAACATGCAGAATACACCAATCTCATTGTGACTTGTTTCCAAATGACATAGTCTTGGGAAACAAGTTTCCTATCTCACCAACATGTGCAGATATGGTAATGAAAAGCCTTATTCACAGTTTGATATGGTTGTTTCATATTGTGTCATTCTTCCATTTGCAACCCCACCCCCCCCCCATAACTGATATATCAGCTGTGAGGTGATTCAAAGTTAGTAATTCTTATTTATAGTCTATTTTGTTTTCTATACACAGAGAATACATTAGTTTTTTTGGTGTAATATTTTATTTATATTTTCTTATGTGTTCTTGATAAGAGCAAAATAAGTGAATAGAAAGAACAAGGATAAGGGACAGGGAGACATTTAATTTTTCTACCAGGTAAGAATTCAGCTTGTTCCTAATTTCTACAGATACTGTCAAGGGTAGAGTAACATGGACAGAAACAGTAGGAAAAAATAAACAACTGTAGTTAATTTTTGGAAACAAACAACCAAAAGCCCCCTGCAAAATGTGAAATTTCAACCACTGAATTCAACACTGCTCTCTGTAGTTATATATAGCTTGGTGAAGACAATACACCGTCTACCCCAAAGAATACCAAGCAGCAAACTCAGCATCTCTACTGACAGCACTGGTGTGACATGAGCTAGAAACTACCTTTGCCCCTTCCCCCTTATGTCTCTCCCTTCCTGCCTTCCCCAGTTGCTGAATCAATTTAGCACTCCAGAGAGGTGCCAGGCAGACAGCTCAGAAGCATCCAGCCCTGGGATGTGCTCCCAGAGAGACAGGATCAGTGGCAGGCCCAGGCTTGCCCTGTCTTGCCAACATGTCTCAGCTTTCACTGGGAGGGATCAAGGCTGGAGGGTGCAAAAGCAAGTCCACGGTAAGGAATAAACTCCACAGTGTTTTATTCCTTGGCTTCTTGTCTGAGAACATCTGCAGGGGTGCCAGCTGTGGGGGTGACGTGTGCTTTGTGGACAGATGTCACCCAGGGAAAAGCTTGATTCTTGAGGTATTCACCTTATATTTTGTGTTGTCAGGACATTCCAGTTCCTGACAGATTTCTTTTAATGTAGCTCAAAGGCTGCACTTTGAGACCCTGCCTAACTCCAGTGTTTTCAGTTCAGCTTAAGTCTGATATGTGGCAACATCTAGTGAGGTCCAACCTCGTTTCCAATATGGCCATATACAACTTGGATATTTTTTCTATCTCAGAAGACATTCCAAGTATTAAATAAGCAGCAGATGACCAACTCTGTGCAATATCAGAGCTAGAAAAATTAGAGGATCAGGTTCTGCTTTCCTAAGTCAGGCTGAGAAAGTTGCTTGTACTTGGAATAGGATCATTTGCTTTCAGACTTATAGCCCAACACAAGAGTAGAAAATGTGAGTGAAGAAACACCTTTTTCTGTTTTGCTTACTTTTCATTAGTAAATAAATGGGGTTTTTTTCCCCCCTTTGTGAAGCTTCTGTCATATCGAACACAAAATTAACTTTCTCCAGTTTTTAGCCAAAAACAAGAAAACAAAGTTTTTTAGTGTTCATTTTCTTTTTATTATCTGGCTTTTTGGTCATTCAGATTCTTAGATAATTTCTATTCTACCCATGTGACAGGAATGACTTCAATATGCAGTCAGATCTTTCCTCATAACAAAAGTACAGCAAATGTCAGGATTTGTTGCATCAATTAATACTCTTGTATTAGTCTTTGTGTTAAAAAGATATATTTTTTCAATACATTAACTTCTAAAACCCATCAATTTGAACTCTCTCTCAACATTTCTTAGTTTGTGTTCACTGTATTTCCTAAGACTCTCTTATTTTAAAGTGTTCTTTCCTCTGAAATTTGACTCTGAAATCAGGATGATTATCTTAAAATTTTATTACTATTTTTCTAATCTTCTAAATTTCAGAAAGTCCTGGTTGATAGAAAAGAAGAAATTCTAAAAAAAAATTAAATCTTTAATTGACCTTAGAAGGACCCAAAGACATCGTGCCCTTGAAACTGTGCATATATGATTCCACACATTTTTGGACAAAGCTGCCTTAATTTTGGGGAAAAAAAATAGGAACAATAACAGATGATTTTTTTAATGTAAGTTGAAAGCTTACCATCTGTGTTGATTGCTTCATCAGTGTATTATCTGCAGAAAACACTACTGGTTTCGTTAATTCCTGGAGTGATGGCTAAGATACAGGATAAATATAAATGAGACACTTGGCAAATATATCCAAGATGGGAGTGAGGAGCTGTGAAATGGATGGCTAAACTGCTGACTGTGCTGTCCCTGATGTTCCTCTACAAAACTTCAGTAAAACAAGCTCTGAGTAAAGCCCTGGGTAGCAAATCACAGGGCAGCCTGCAGATTTTGCATTAATTTAGCCCCTCCATACATTGCAAAAACAACTTGAGGAGCATTTGCTGTCTTGCTGAGTCCGGTCCACAGTTTAATGAATCTTGCCACTGGTATGAGGTTGATCACATTAAGTGATTTTTTTATTTCTTCTGCTGACCATCTGCTGCATATGTAGACTACTTATCTATGTATATCCACTTTTGGCTATAACATAAACTGCACTGGAACGTTTTACTTGGGGATGAAGGGGTGAGCAAAAGTTCATAAAAGCTGGAATCCTCAGCTCTGGATGATAGAAGTAGAGAAACAGGTTTCTATCTATGAATATTTAAATGTAAGTCTATACAGAATATCTGCATCTGTGCTTCTAAGTGTTGCTGCAACTTGGGGTTGGATTAACTTCAAAGATAAAAATAGGCCCTCTGTCCATGAAAGGCCATATTTCTCTGGGCTGAATAATGATTCGTATCCTGCCACAGAGGAGTGAAGCTTTCTAAAGAAGTTTTCTACAGGAGGCACCTGTGAATCTTGGCAAATAATGACTCCAGAGCCTGTTTCTTCTTTTGACTGAATAGCAGACAGTCATCTGGTTATAGAGCTCTATAGACAAATTCAGATGAATGGTGCCATGCAGTTGTGAAACCAATGACATTGCAAGTCTCACAGTCTATGGGATCACTCAGCTCACCCAAACTTGCAACTCTATTTTACAAAAACCCCTCTTTTAGGCTGTTCTGTCTTTGAAGTTTGCAAGAGCATTCGCTATATCCTTCCCACCCTTTGTGTGAAGGTGGTAGTGAAATGGAAGCAATATTCTCTGTGTGTGAAATTCACATGAGTTTTATGCAATTCCTAGTTTAAATGTATAGCCTGGATGGTAAACGTGTGCAGAAATACCTTGTAATATTTGTGGATCATAATCCCTAAACATTGACATAAAATATACAACTCTGAACAGAGAAAATGATATTCACACATTACAGAAATTTAATTAAAAAAATTAAGGAGAACTTTTACAGAAGTCTCTCTTCAACAAAACTCTACATTTTTTCCTTCAAAATTGTCACGTAGTCATTTCTTGTGTGCACAAGTTAAATGCATTAAAACTTTGCCTCTTAAAAAAAACCCAACCAAACCCAACCTTAAAGAAAATGATTTCTTAAATCCACTCCCAGGAATTGTATAAATCTCTCCTCACTTGTGGATCCTGCTTTTGCACTCCAAGAAGCTTTGCTCTGGGAGGGTGCATCACAGATTAATCCTTCTGAGTCACAGCACTTTCCTCACCACTTCCTTGGTCCTGATCAGAGGTACTGCCTCGATGATTAAGTAGAAAGCTGGAGCTGCCAACTATCAGATGAAAAGTAGCATCCAGTTGCAGTAGTTTCTACCTGACCTTGTTATTAATTCCTTTCTAGATTTGAATTCCTTTGCTTGATCACAATTCAAATCCAACATTACATCAATGCTATTAGCTGCAGGAAAGAAGTGACCCATCCCAGTATTCACTGGTTTTCATCCTATGTCTTCAAGCTCTTCCAGACCTTGATAATATTTTCATTTCTTTATTGGCAACACCAGACTAGCATGGATCCTTTCTTTGGAACCTCAAATATTCTTTCCCCACAATGATGTAAGCTAACCATTAACTATTATCTGTGGCCAGTATCCTCATGGAATAATACAGATACTAAATCAGTTCAGTTAATCTATAAAGAAAAAAAATATTAATTTTTAATTCTTTTTTTTTTTTAATGTGTTTAATACTTTATATTGAGGGATGGAAGCTGGTACACTTCTGAGGCTTCATTTGCTTGCCTAGATTTCTAGGCTGTTCTGCATATGCTGTTGACATCAGAAGGTGCTGAATTAACATTTCCACTGGAGGAAAGGAAAAGATTGAGTGTTTAATTTCTTGAGAAGATAGCTTTTAAAATGCAGTTAAGGTGTGCAACTGCCAGTGTTAAGGCACCTGAATGGCAGTAACACTTTACATACTTTTATGCTGTAAAGTAAAACTGAGTGTGATTAATGGGCTGGCTTTACACATAACAGCACAGCTGGGGATTATGTTATTTTATATTCATCTTCCAAACTCCCATAAAAGTAGATTATTGTAGCATAGCACTTGTGAATAGCTACATGATGATTGGAGTCTTAACAGCTCCCATGTTCTTACAAAAGGAAATCTACTGCATAGAAGCTCAGCCTTCCTCTGCAGATTTCACCCTTCAAGGAGGATGAGGAATATAAACCACTGGAAGGCTGTTTAGGGGACGTTGGGGTTATTATACAAATATTGGAAGGGATGTAAATATTTGGTTGGGCAAAGTGCATGAGCAGAATATTTGCTTAACTCCAGTGGGACGGGTGGAGTTTGAGATGTGAAGGATGTGCCTGGGGCTAGGGCACTGGTACTTCGAGTACCAGCATCACAGTTGATACTGCACTTCATAAAGTAAAAATGAACTTCACAGCTACAAAGCCATGACTACAGTGTGAAGTGATTTGGAAGATCAGGTGCAAATTCCTTCAGCCTGATGTTGTGGCCCAGACTGTCTTTGGTACTGTTGGCAGCATCATGGTGGAATCTGCACACAAACACCTGAATAACCTGAACAGAAGTAGAGAGGTGGCATTAAGAACTCTGAATAAAAAGGGTGTACAGGTTTGATATGCTGGTTTTATTGCCCACTAATTACAGGACAAAAATTTGCAAGTATCTACATTGTGCTGAAACTCAGCCTGAATTGGAAGAAACCCACTGATCTCATGACATAGGACTAAGAGTTCTCCTTTGTAATAACTATCCACATTAAGATGCTTTCAATAACAATTTTTTCCTAGATTAATAGTCTTTTCTTCAAATATGCTATTAATTATGACCAGTTGAGTCACAAGAGGAATATCTTACTGCTTTTTTTCTCCCTTTTTTTGAATATTATTTTTAAGAGGATAAGTTTACCATTAATGACATACACTTTAATTTCATTATTTTAACTATAATCCAAAGTAAAAAATATTCAATTGTCAGCTTTCAGTGAACAAATAACATACATTGTCAAATATATTTTAAACCCCATAATCTTCTGTAGAAAATAAACTTTATTCAGCTGTTTATTTGTAAACATATGGTATTGTACATCTTTGTGAGGCAATGACTGTGTAGTTAAACTAAAGTTAAACCCTGAGGACTGTTAATATTTTTGATACATTACTGCAGTGTCACTTTTGTGTTCCTCAAGTTGTTACAAGGATAGATCCTGCCAGGAGAAACTTTAATAGGAAATATTTTAGCCTGTCAGAAGGAAGTGAATAATAATTAGCAATGTCTCACTTGCTATTCTTGAAGAGCATCCCCCCTTTTAATGGTTCAGCTCTGCATGTGTTCTGTAGCTGCTCTGCTTTGGCACCCTGTGATAAATAGATGTGCACAGGGCTGGTGAGCTCCTGAATGTACCTAATGTTGGTTACTCTGGATTGAAGATCCAGTAAACTACTCAAGTGAGCAATGAGCAGTGTTTTCCTGTGCTCATTTTTCATTTGTGATGAGTACATTAACCCAGGAGAAAGGTGAAGTATCTTAATGACTTCAGAGAGACTGGATTTGGGTTTTGACTGCCTTCAGTGTTCATAGAGGACCTGATAAAGATGTGACTCTTACAAAAATACAACTGGAAGTACATCAGGTATTTACCAGACTCTGTCACTGTTTCTGGTTTTCTTTTTTTTTCCATTTTGCTATAAATTAACATCTCTTTATTGAATTCCCATGTGAAATGATGGAATATTTGGGCACACTCTGCCACTTGATAGGATCTTCATCCTATGGACTACTGCCTTGTTTTCACAGAACATGGAGGAACTCCATTTTTCTGATATTTCTGATGTGCCAAATTTCATAGTCATTAGCTGAACACTTCCAATACTTATTGGCAGAAAGAATGAAAGAATAGTAGACAGGACTAATAGACAATACTCTTAAATAAGCTTTCTTTTCTTCAGAATCCAAGTGGGAAAAAATGCACCATAAAAAAAACACCAAACAAGGGACATTCTTTAGAGTCCCAGATGAGAAAACTTAAATGGCAATGAGGTTATTGGAAGCTCCAGCATCAGAAACAAAATGATGATGATTTAGGCTTAATGAATATCTCATCTGCTAATTAAATTCGTGCATACATATTTGACATGTTTACTGTGTTCACATATGACCATGATTTTCTCCTAAAACTCCCTCAATTTCAAATTATTTATGAAGAAGTACATCTATTCACTGCTTTTTTTCCTTTGAGATCTCTGTTAATTATCTGTACCATCCTCATGGACAGATTTTCATATGATCTTTTTTCAATATCTAAAGCACATCAAGGAGGTTTAAGCTTGACAAGCATTTAAGTGGAGATTTAGGAACAAAAGAAAACAGAAACAGCAAACAGTCCTCCACATGGGTACATAGTAACTATAACAATGCTGCAGGAAAATTACTTTTGTCTCTACGGATTCTTGGATATTTAAAGGAATGATCCATCAAACCCAGACACGTAAGCAGTTAATAGAGAATGCAGTAAACTGCTTTTAAGTTGAATAAAACCCGAGCTTTAGAAATGATAACATCTCAAAAGAAATAGACTGCAAATTTGAAGAGACAGATGAAATTGGGAAACCAACAAATCCCCTCACAATGAAGACAATGTAGGAGCAGAATCTTTGTTATTTTCTTTTCTTTTTTTTTTTTTTTAAATCAAACCATCAGGGTAGGGGTTGCTAAGTCAAAAATGGAACAATCATTTTGCCTATCTATAGTAAGTTCTCTGAAGTAACAAAGAGAAAAAAATATATTACATATACATAGTAATCTTGTGGAAAATTGCAGATTTAGCAACAGATGGCAGAAGATGGAATTTACTGACTTATCAGGACAATAAAGCAGAAAACAGTCGGGGTAAACTTGTTACAAAGGAGAAAAAAAAATAACTTGCAAAAGAAAATAGAACAGATAGTCTAGTTCACATTTAGAGATTCTGTTAAGGACAATCTGTTTTTAATTGGAGAGGGCTTCCTGCATTTGCAAGTGTGGTATGTGTGCTCTTCTGAAAAAGTATTTTCAAGTCATTGTCATGCTGAACACAAGTGCTGCTGATGCACTAAATTAGATTCACTGCTCAGAGCCTTCATGACTTTAGTAGCAAAACAGGAGAACCAGGAGTAGTGTCTGAAACATCTTCACAAATCACTTACCTAGTAGTGGATCCTGAGTAGAGAGGCTGCACATTTCTACAGATGAGCTCAATCACTGCTATAGCAAAGGTCCTTAAAACTTATTATATAGATGACTAATGTATTCACCAGGGTTCAACACAGACTGGATTGGCCTGAAATTCTCTGTAAAACAGAGTGAGACATGTAAAATTCATGAACCATTTTCAGTGGAAATGAATGAAGATCTGGTTGCAAGAAATGACAAATAAAAAATGTCTCCCAGTAGATGCACAGAAGCCCAGGTTTAGGGCTTACCTCAAATGTTTGCAGTTCTAAACTTTGGATGATTAATTTTTTTGGTTTTGGTTGCGGGTTTGGTTGATTTTTGTTTTTGTTTTTTCTTTTAAGGTTCATATTTGATGAGGAAAGAAAAGAGGATGAAAGGCATCATGTAGTGATCGTTCTGAGTTCTCTGTGATGTGACCTCATATGACCTTTAGCAGTAGCTTTGGGTTTCTTTGTCCTTGGTAGAGTATACTTTGGGGGCAGAAAGTCTTATCCATCAGTCATTTCTGAGAAAGATTTCTGCTCAAGGAGAAAAGGAATTGCAGCTATGTCCAGTGTCTGAACTAGTCACTGGCAAAAGAAGAAAAAGTCATCTTTTATCCACCAGCTTCTATCTGATGTGAGGACAACACACTGATTCTACCCTCCCCCTACAGAAGAAATCTATTCCATAATTGCTCTGGGGCTAGAGCTAGGATAAGGTATTTCTCACCACAATATAAGTGAAAAAATTTCCTCAGTATTTACCAAGTTTTCCTAGAAAAAAAGTTTGTAGACCATCTTTTAGTAGCAATACATGTTTCAGTGATCTTTAGAGGAAAATCTGGTCACTGTAATGGGCAAAGTGTTCACAATCAGCACTGGTTTATGTTTCTATAACAAACTGTAACTATCTACTCCAAAAAAAAAAAAAAACCCAACAAAAATGAAACAACAGAAATTAAAAAGTAGGAAAAAAGAAAATTAAAAAATGCTTTCCAGCATTACAAAGATGGTAATTTTTCTGCAAGACAGTATGAGGGTTGAGAAAAGATTCTTTTTCTTTTGGATGTGAAACTGCTAAAGCTTGACTTCTGCAGAGAGCTTTTACTTTGCTGTTCTTCTGTTCTTCATCTTGATTTCATTTTTTTCTGAAGTCCGGGGGCTCTGCTCCTAAACTGATGTTCCCTGACTCTTAAGTCGTGATTCGTGCTTTAGCAAAGGGCATGGGAATTACCTACCTGAGGCATCCTGTCAGAATTCAGGCAGTCTTATTGCTTTCTGCCTTCTGTTCTTCTCAGGACTATACTTGACTTGAGGATTACCTGAAGGAGAAGTACCTTGATTTGGAGGTGGGAGGATTATGTCTTGGCATTACAGGTGTTGCTTTTAAACTCATTCTAAGGGGTTTATGTTTAACAAGCTTAACAGCATTAGCTCAATACCAGTTGGCTAAAAAGTGTCATTTTTAATGGTGCACATTGTGAAAGGCAAAAAATATAAACCTTATTAAACAGTTGAAAATGTAAAAGTTCTATAAAACAGCTTCCTTGACAGCCATGCTCAGCTTCAGTAGGAAATGTAATTAATGCCAGGAGAAGGAATCAATCAAACTGCAAATCAGTGTGTACCAAAAGCAACAAACCCCTTGGCAGGTAGACAAGGCTTTTCTTGCACAGCAAGCCTTTCAGCCTGTCTTATAATGGTCACTTTTACCCTCATCTCATCTACATATAGAAGCTGGAAAATCATTGTGCTCCTCAATCTATCTGCAGGATGCAGGATACTTTGGAGATTATGCAATGGCTCTTTAAGTTTTCTCACCCATCTCAATTATTTGATCCTGGGAAATTAAATGGTCTTAGAGTACCCAAGAAATCCTTTCTTTCCGGAGCTAAGGGTATAGATGCTTCATTCAAGTGCTCAAGTATCTGCATGTGGACCTGTAGTCTATGCAGCAATTCAGTCCTATCTGAAAAATAATAATTGAAATGGTTTCCATAGAAACTAAAAACAGCCAGTGGAAACTGCTAGATACTATTAAATGAATTCAGTCAAGTTATATTTGAGTAACTACGGATCATTTGGAACATACTACTATTGACAAAGGCTAGTAGTCTTAAATATTTTTTAAATTACATCCTTGAGCTGCAGTTGGCCATGTGCTTTCTCACAGGGCTGCAGCTTGGTTTGGAAGATAGTTGGACTATGTAAGTGGTTGATCATAAAGGCTCTGAAGTTAAAGGGGTCTTTTTTCCTAATGCCATCATTTCGTTGGAGCTAGTCCATAATGAAGTAAATTAAATAGATTAAGAGAGTAATAAGCCTTCAGATAATGGTAATGTTTGACAGAGCTATACTGCAATAAGTGGCAGGGATTGTAGAACTCCTGCCAGATGTAAAGCTAACGCTAATTCACCCTCCTTATATCACACCCTGTTTGGCTTTCTGTGAATGACTGTTTGGCTGTCAAGAGTTAACTTCAAAATCAAACAAACAAGTAATATTTGAGCGGGGTTGATTTTTTCTTTAACTTTCTGGTAATGTCAATTGCAGCTGTAAGCAGCCTTGTGAAAAACACTGGATTATGTGTGGATTTGGGTTTCTCAGTCTGTTTGCTAGCAGAGACTGATGGTGTTGCAGAGGCAATGTAATTACTCATCAAGGTGAGAGTGTTTGTGTTGGAGCCCTGCTTACTTTCCCAGTGACAAGCCCACTTACCTTTGCTGTCAATCAGATCACCACAAAATGGTCCCAGCTAGAGAGGAGGGAAAAGCTTTTGATGCCTTGAATCAAAGTGCCCTACTCAGCAGGCTGAAAAAAGATCCCATCAAGACCTCTCTACCCCTCTAAATGATCCTTTAATAGAACTGCTAAGTCCAGCAAAATCCATGTAAAAGCTACTTCCAAAGCCATGTAGATGGATTGTGGAATGGATAAACAGGAGAAATAAGGGATGCTGAGTTTGCCTGAGGACATTTAGGGCTATTTTTATGTCTATTCCTTATTATTCAGTGGTATTCACTGTGCATAGTGAGAAATCCTCTGCAGGACAGAAGGAATATTAAAGATCCACACTTGTACTTTAGCTGGTGGCTCTGCAGTTATCCACCTGCAGTCCTCATCATCCCCTCACTACGTCTCTAAAACCTTTGTGAGCACATCCTACATCCCATTTCTATTCCTTTTGCCTGTTTTGCACTTAGATTGGAAACTCTTCAAAGAAAAGATTCTTGAGGTGGGTTGGCATTTTCCATACAAAGTCTTCAGGCTTTTTCAGTTGTCACTTTTATTGTAAGTGCAATGGAGAGCACAATAGCAGTTGTGGAGTGTTGAGAGGAATGGATAGAATCCATTTTTGGGACATTTTGGTAGTTCTTAGTAATTAACTAAGAACAATCACTGTGAAATTCTTCATGATTCATGACCTGATTCTCTATCTTAAATTCTAACCCTCATTTCTCAGCTTAAGTTAAAAGCACTAAATATTGAACTACAGGAGCTGCACAATTTTGTCTGAGGCACAACAAATGAGCTATTTAGTCTCTACCTAGGTTCCAAGATGAATCCATATGACATCAAAATACATCAAGCAAAGACAGCGAGTTGCTGTACGTGGCACTTCATTCTGTAACAACTGGGGACAGCAGTGCACATTTCTGCATCTTGTGCATCAATCTCTTCTCAGGAGACTCTCCAGAACTAAGCAAGCTGCCTGCATTTCAATACCCATTTCATATCAGAAACCTCATTTAAGAGAAGCCCATTTTAACAGCTTGACATAAACATACAGCACACAGAAGTTTTTCCAAAGTTTTGGGTTGTTAACAATGCATTGCAAGTTCTACTACGAGAATCCAGCCTGACTATTTATTGAATTATTATTATTATTCATTTTTATATCAGTCTTGTGTGTGGGAAACCTATTAGCAATTCTCTGTTCTCAGTAAAGAATTCAAATTAATCTCATTTTACCATTCATTTCCATTAATTAGAATCATCATCATTCCCCTAATGCCACCATGACCCTCATTCCCCTGCTGCCCCTAAGACTGAGTTTCAGAGGATTTTTTTCAGGGGTTTTTTTTCCAGGTGGGAGAATTTCTGTAAGGGACAGAGAAATCTTTCAGAGAGTGCTTAGGGTATTAAGGAGGAGTGTGTGCTTACATATATATATGCACACAGACATGTATAGAAAGCATGCTAGACACCTTGTTAATGATAGAATTCCTCCAGAGTCTTCAGTATCCCACAGTGCTTATAATCAAAGATATATAAAATAACTATGTTAAGAATGATAAATATATCTTCAAATATATGCTGTTACAGGCTCTGATATGTCACTTTGCAGAAGAATATGTATTCTTTATCAGATTATTTCTTTTTTTTCCTACAAGGAAATCTTGTCTGCTCCAATCCACTTCTGGTTATTAATGTTAACTTTCAGAAATTATTTGTGAAAGACAAGCTCCTTAAATTAATTCCTTCCAGGAGCAGCATGTTTCACTAAGGGAGAATTTAAAACAGGCTAAAATGTTTCTGGGTTTGGATTTAATTATTTTTTTTTTAAACTACAATCCCTTCAATAGAAAATGCAAGTATTAAGGAAGCTGTTCAGTATGGTGAGGTATATAAACCCATGTCAAAATGAGCAAGGGATCGACACAACAGAATGTGATTGAATACCTAGATAAATAGCATATCAGAAGGAATATGTTCTTTCTTTGCAACAAGAGTTGTCACATCTTCAGAGTCTGATTTATAGTTGATTACCCTTTAATACACTCTTCTCAGGGGGAGGGGATTTGCACACAGTCCCACTGCTACACTCCAGCATCTGTGATTTACTTTAACAGCCAACATGCTGATGCAGAAAATAAAACTATGGACAAAACAGATTGTCCTAACAGTGTTTTCTAAAGCAAATAAAATATCCAGGGGAAAAAAAAAAAAAAAAGACAAATTAAATTGCAAATTTCTATTATATATCTGTGAGTTTTCCTAACAGCTTTGAGGTTTTGTCAGAATTACAAAGTATTTGACAGGAGCTGATAAACTCCAAAACAACTTCAGGGGTGCTACATATCACAATTATATATTTTCATGTGTTCTGCCAGAGAAAATTTGGATGGGTTACCAGAGGATGTTACATATCCTAGCTTCCATCTCTGACATCACAATTGCCTGTGGCTCCTGTGGGTTATTCTAACCAGACCCAGCTAATTATATGAGTGGAAAATACAGAGGTTTCAGCAAGAAGGTTTATTCTGAACTACATATGTAGATTTCTTTCTCAGCAATCATTCAAGGGCTGGAGGGAGATGGAGAGTAGTTCTATAAACTAGATTACTTATTTTTGTATAACTGTATATATTCCAAAAGAAATTTGCAGTGATTCCTAAGGTGAGACTTTGGTGCCTCACTCTCAGTTGTTTATACTAATTTTCCCATTTTTGCATATCAATGTGCAGGAAATTGTTCTTTTACTGGCCCAGTGTCAGCCTTTCTATCAACTTCTACATTGGATTTCAGGCTGTGAATTTGTTTGTTCAATGAAGACAGATGTCAAAAGAGACACAATTACTTGGTAATTGCTTAAAAACATCATCACTATACTGTGTCCCAATTTATATTATGTACATGCAACATCTGGTCAGTTATATTAATAGTTTCCCTATTTCTGACTGTTACACAAGTGACATTACAAGAATTATATATTATTAAGTGATACACATGCTGGTTTTAGAAACAGCATGATACAACTTTTCTAGACAACCTTTAATTTTCCTTCAGAAATTTACTGGTGTCTTTACATCAAGTCAAACATAGCATGGCAGCAAAACAAACCTCTTTTCTGCAACGTATTTTGTGCCTGTTTTAAAACTTTAAGGGTTTGCTCAAAATTACAGTTATTTAAAGCTCTTTTCAGTTAGTATAACGAGAGGGGAAAAGCACACTGAACTCAGAATCTTACTGTATTTTATTTTGTTTAATATTATGATAAGTGAAGTATGAATACAGAACTGAGTTTTGTATTCTTTAATTAAAACCATTACTCTTTACTGAGGAAATCTTGCTTTGGTGCTTACCTCTGATTCTAGAGAATGGAAGAAAATGACACATTATTGCTGTTGATATTACAGTGGAGTCTAGAGGCAACTAAATTTATAACCCAAATAGGCAACAGTGAGAAAAAAAATAAGATCATTATCAAAGGAAATGAGCAAGTGACTTGTCCACAGTCATGGTCATACAAAAAGACTGTGAAGGAGCCAGGACTAGAATCCAGATTTTTTCTACCTCCATAAATATTGATGGAACAAATTTTGCAGGAACAGAAACTTTTTATTTTTAAAATTTTCATTTATTTATATCTGGGAATAAGGATGCCTAAAATAGGAATAGAAGCACCTTCCCAAAACCACTAGGAATATAGGACACTGTAATGGGCTTCTATCAGTTTCACAGTTGTAATCATGGATGTGCCTTTCTGCTACTGGCTGTTCACGAGGCTATGATTTTACCTTTGGTTATGAGATTTAATTCCAGAAAAACATAAAACTGAAAGCTGATTTTTCTCTCAAGAAATGTTTTTCCATATCCAAATTAAAACTCGGAATGCTTTTGTCAGCACAGGTTTAATTTGGACTTTTAGCATGATTTAGAGCCACCCCACCAATTACCCTTTCACATGACTTTTAATTATCCTACAAAACAGCTGAAAGCTTCCAGCTCAGAAGTTACCTCCAGTCTCTGAACTTTCTGTTTTATTCCTGTTTTGAATAAAATGCTCCAAGAACATGGATGATACTTTCTATCTGAAGTAAAACATTAAAACATAGAATATTTTGTATGTTTTCCAACAGGTTTTGTGATCTGCTGCACCACATATAGAGAACTTTCAGTCAAGGCTTTTTTTTTTATATTAATTCTGGAATTTCCACTGTGAACTAGAGCTGCTGGTACATTTTGGTTTTTTAGCAAATTGAATTTATGCATTTGGCCTCAGAAAGGGAACCTGTTGGTCTCAGTAGCCCCTACTTGCTCCCTTCCTCCTACTGCTTAAATATTCAAATTAGGCTTATGACAGCATATAATAATAATCTGATGGAGCCCTGTCCTTATCATTATCCTACAGCTGCTTCATAGCTATGTGTATTTTAAGATTCAAAGATGCCCCTAAATTAGCTGCATTTACACTTCCATCTCATATTATTCAGTAGAAGACATTTTAATTTATTTTTTCTCTTTTTTTTTCCGTGTGTTGCTTCCCTTCAGGTCATTCATTGTTACACCTACCTTATGAGCAGTTGAATACAGAGCAAAGAGCTTCAAGTGGCCATTGCTCAAGCTATATTAATGTGAAAATCTTTCAAAGCTAATAAATCCAGCTAGGAGGGAAAGGCTGGCAATAGTTCAGGGCAATACCTAATATCAGCACAGTGAAGGGATGGAGAGCAGCCTTGTAGGGAAGGACTTGGGGGTGATGGTGGAAGAAAAGCAGGAGCTGACCCACCACTGTGCACTGGTAGCCCAGAAGCCAATGGCACCCTGGGCTGCTCTGTAAGAATTGAGGTGGGGGTGTCCAGTTTGTCCAATTTTATGACACCTTCCTAGCTTTCCTTCACTTAAAGAGAGCTGATTAGGTGACAGTAAGCTGGTTGATATTTACTAATGCCTTGCAGGGGCAGATTAATCTGTCACTGAAACATCTAGATAAGCCTTTTAGAACTTGTTGGGGTTTTTATAATTACAATTTAATGTACATTTGGAAAAGTTCAACTAAAATTCCACTGAGCCTGTGGGTAATCTGTGGTCCAAGATGAGTCTGACACTCATCTAACACTACACACAACCACAGAGAGCAGATGTGTGGCTTCAAGAAGTGTGAATGTGTTGGTTTGTTTGGGGATCATTATTTTTTTCCATTTGCTTTTTGTTGTTTTGTTTTGGAGGGAGGTGTGTGCATGGTGGGGGTGTTGTCATCTTTCTACGTCCTGTACATGAAAACTTGTATTTTTCCTAACACCTGATTCCTTTCATTCTGCTTTTGACACCATTAATTAATTTGACTGGTGCTTCCTTTGTCCCTGCTGCAGTGTGGATCATTAGTAGGAAGCTCTCAAAGCTTGTCTCTGATTTGAAGCTCTTTAAATAAATAGCTGGTACTACAAAGCAGTTTGATTCCTACTTCAATATAGCACAATGGTCATTATGATTATAGCTGTGTCAAAAAATCATGGGCATGTTATCTTAAAATGTTTTTTCTATAGCCATTATTTGGTGTGTGTGGTGGAAGTGTTTCAGACTAGAAAAACTTTGCTATGAGAAGCACAGGCTGTGAATTAGCATAGTTAAAGCTACAAATCTTTGGGAATAACTAGAAATATCCTCTGAAATATTAAATATTTGAGTGTAAAAATGTTTCATTTGGAATATCATGTAACTCGCAGCAGTTTTGTTCATGATGGGTTTGTATCATTAAATATGGGGTAGGGATTCCTCTGCTTCTCATAATGCAAAAACTATGTGAAATTTACAAGTGAAATGCATTACTGTTTTAAAATACAGAGTATCAGACTTAAAAAGTGTGGTGGGAGCAACAACTGCAGAATGGTGGCACAAGGGCTGGAGGATCTGCAAATATTCTCCCTAAATATGACTAACAGGGGAGAACAAGGTATTTTACCTTGTTCTTTTTACCTTAATTTTTATTTTATTATTTTTACTGTGTTCTTTATTTTATATAAATCAGCATGAATTCAGTTTAGATTATTTTTAATGCCAGAATCAATCTTCTGGTTCATCCAGTCCCTTTCCTGCAGTATAGCCACCAGCACAGAGGAATCTCACACTGAGCTAGATTCCTTGAATTTTCCCACCCACTTCTATGCTGGAAGCTTTTTCAGCGTATGGAAACAGCATTTCCATGAAATTTCCATAGCTAATTAACATCCTTTCTGTGTAGGTTAATGGAATTCTTATCAAAGGCAGACCTCTAGGTAGGGGCTTTTCTTTATTTAGGGTAGTATCACATTCCTCCTCTAATTCACAGTATGTTTACTTCATGTCCACCATGGTCCATCTAGCCAGCTCAGGCCTTTAGATCAGCTTTAAAGTACCTGGCTCAGGTGGATCCAGCTGTGAAGTTGTAAGATGTGAGCCCAGAACATCTGTGCTGCTCCTGCTTATCAACTTTTTGAGTAGGACTTACATCTGTCCTTGAGAATCTCACTGACATACCTGTAACCTAAACCATAGCAAAATAATCTCATGGATGTCTGAGCAGTGGTTGTATGAACAAACTGAAAACATTCTTTCTCCTAATAATTCACTGGGCTTTTGGTGAGTGTCAGTTTTAGTTTCACCCTGATTCCCAGAAGAAAAATGCATTCACACCAAGACTATCACCAAACTTAGCAGCAATTAATGTTCTTGTTAGGAATCACAGCACGGAAACCACGTACTTGGAATCTTAGTTGTCCTTCCCAAGAGGTGATCCCACAAGATCAAGAGTAGGACATTTGAGAGCTGCCTGTAAGTGCACTTGGTGTTGATATCTTGCAGATTTATACTGGACTCAGCCTCCAAAGGAGGGAAAAATAGGTAATGGGTATTTTACTGCCTATACACTTCTTGTTAAATTGTCTTCATTTTTTTCCTTAGCATCTGCCTCACTGAGTACTCATCATCTGCTACTGAGCCATCTGATGTACAACAGATGTTAAGCACTTAGTGAGGCAGAGAAGGAGGTAAAAGTGTCATATCATGATTAAAGACTTGCTGCAGCCATTATAGAGAGTGACCATACTGCTTTGTTCTTACATTTAATGTTACAGTGTAGTGAACAAGAGTAAGCACATGTTTTGGATTAAAACTGCAATTGTTATAGTGCCCATTTATTTATTTATTTTAAAGATAAAGTTCTTTCATAGCAATAAAAATGCAAAATATTTTAATACTCTTTAGATTAAGGATTGGAGAGGATTTAATCAAGAGTACAACCTCACATAGAATTCTTTCACCTACCAAACCCACTGAGATTTATATTTCTCATTAAGATGATTCTCATCAGAAACTTGGCCGATGTTAATTGATACTTTAACTTCCACAGAATTATCCTATTTTTTATCATGCCTGTATAAATGTGAGATCATATGGCAGGCCTTCTTCACCCTGAAAGCATTCTAGCAGAAAGCATGGCAGCCAACTGCCTTAGTGCATCCCAGAAGGTTCACCCACATAAGAGTCTCATTATCCAGCAACAGCAGCCTGAACTTCTCGTGGTAAAGCAGGAAAAGGCTTGGAAGTAAGACAGTGGAGCTGGAGCTGTAATTAAACCATAATTAGTTCACAATCTTTTTTCCAGTGAATTTTAAGAATTGAGAAGATCTGTGGAATATTGTCACACCAAAATAAGCATCTTCATATTGATGTATATGACCAAACAAATTAAATAGGGATGGAGAGACATGTTCATCCACATAAGAGATGTGGTTCATGTGGCTGGAAAGGTGACATTGAAACCCTAGAATATTGGGAAGCCAGTTTGGGGGTTCACAACTAAAGGGCAGGAATAGGTGAGTTGCAAAAGTCAGAGCAAAGGTTTGATGGTTTTGAAAGGTTAAATTCAATGACTCAGTAATAATAAACAAAATAATTTTTAAAAAATCATCTGAGAAATTCCAGGGAGCTGTCGTTCATTATATAATTTGATAAGAATTTCATTAAATTAAATGCCACTTCATTTCTAAAGTAAAGTTGTGATTTCTAGTGTATGATATTTCACCAAAAATAGCTTTTCATTATAGCTTATCACATAATTTAACATGATGGTGAAGGCCCAGATATTTCAGTCATCCTACTGTGATTAGAAGGTCACTGAAGTAACGAAGTAGATTCTTACTGGTTTCACTAGGTTTGGAAGTCAGAAGTTTTGTGTCATGATGTTTGGAAAACAACACATCAGGCCAGTAAATATAATTTTCCAAATCAAATAATAATGTTTACAGTGTCATTAAAAGAATAATTGGAGAGCTCTTTCAACCCTCCCTCAGCAGCTAAATGTCTTCATTTATTTATTAACTTCTATAAACAAGAAGCAACTGCTCAAGATAAGCAGCCTTTGTCACTAGTTCCCCATTAGCACGATAAGAATAAGAATACAAATTATTAAATAAACTGATTAAAGGTAAAAGAACACTGGGAATGTGTACAGAACTGTGTTGTGGGGAATGAAGTACCAAGAATTTATTACACTCAGAGAGAAGAATAAAATTATATTGCATTTTGAGCAAAGCCTCTTACTAACTTTAATGTGCACTTGAGGAGCTTAAAATCAGAGTCTGAGATTTTGTCCCTGTGAGAGTAAACAGGACTTTTTTCTCACATATCACACACCCCAACTTTGAAATAAAAATAAATAGTGGGAAAATACATGGATTTTTTCCTGGCATCAGACTAAGGAGGGGATCTTAAATATGGTGAATAACGAAAGAAATTAATTAGGAGTAGTGTACTCAAGTTTGCATAGGGTAGTTAGAAAACCAAGTACTAGTTCAGACAAAGAATTTAGAAATTAGAGAAAAACTAGACCTAAACCAGTGAAATAAAGGAACTAGGATCATTGAAACATTTAGGTTGTTCATCAAGTCCAAGATCATCAAGTCCAACCATTAACCCAGCACTGCCACGTCACCATTAACTTATGTCCCTCAGCACCACATCTCCTTGACTTTGAAACTCCTCCAGGGATGAGGACTCCACCACTGCCCTGGGAAGCCTGGGCCAGGCCTTCATAACCTTTTTGGGAATAAATTGTTACTCAGGACCAACATAAACCTTGGTCTCCCTGTAACTGCTTATCATCAAAGATTTATTCATTCACTTATTTTCAAGTCAACCCCCAACCTGTACTGGTACATGGTGGTGTTCCTCCCCAAGTTTAGGACTCAATACTTGCCAGTGTTGAACAAAGGTTCTCCTTTGCCCAGCTCTCCAGTGTGTCCAGATCTCACTGAATGGCAGCAGAACCTTCCAGTGCATCAGCCACTCCTCCCAGTTTAGTATCATTGATGAAGATGTTGAATAAGACTGGATCCAGTATTGAACCCTGGGAAACACCTCTAGCTGCAGGTTGCCAACTGGACTCTGCACCACTGATCATAACCCTCTGAGCTCTACTGTTCAGCCAGTTTTCAGCCCATCTCACTGTCTCCTTTTCTAACCCACACTCCATGAGGATGTTACAGGAGACAGTATCAAAAGCTTTGCTAATGTCAAGGCAGACACCATCCACTCATCAAAGCAACTTTAGCTGCTACAAGACAGCTTGCAAGCTTCCAAAAATCTTCATCATGAAATAGAAGGTGCAGAGTTATACACACTCAGTTATACATACAAAGCACCTCCCTGATCAAATAGTACAAGGAAAAATAATCTCACCTGGATAGGATTTCAAGATGTTAATCTGAAGACAATTAGAAGCTGTTTGCCAGGCTTCCTTGGCAGAGATGAGAGCAAATCCATGAACCAAATGTTCCTGTTGTGCTTGTGAGTTTATAAGGAAAGTTTTCTTTTGTGATTTTTCATTGTTAAAAGGCAATTTGTCCGTGTATTAGCTGACAGCAGATGCTGTCATCCAACTTTAGTGTCTTCATCTGATACTAAAACTAACTTATTTTTCCCTTTCTGATTAAAAAAAAAAGGTATTTATCGCGTGCAGATGTCTTTATGTGTTAAAATAAATTATTTTCATGTTGCAGATCTTCCAACTATTGGCTCAACCGCATCCAGTCCTTTCTCTACTGCAATGAAAACGGTCTTCTGGGAAGCTTTTCTGAAGAGACTCACACGTGCACTTGCCCAAACGACCAGGTTGCCTGCCACGGGTTCCTTCCCTGCACAGTTGGAGATGGCTCTGCTTGCCTGAGCTGTGCTCCTGACAATCGCACCCGCTGTGGGAGCTGCAACGCCGGCTACATGCTCAGCCAAGGCCTTTGCAAGCCCGAAGTGGCAGAATCAACAGAGCACTACATTGGGTTTGAGACCGACCTTCAGGACCTGGAAATGAAGTATTTATTGCAGAAGACAGACCGGAGAATCGAGGTCCATGCCATTTTCATCAGCAATGACATGCGTCTCAACAGCTGGTTTGATCCTTCTTGGCGTAAGCGGATGCTCCTTACTCTTAAGAGCAACAAGTACAAGTCTAGCCTGGTCCATATGATACTGGGCCTCTCTCTTCAAATTTGCCTAACTAAAAACAGCACCTTAGAGCCCGTTCTCGCTGTTTACGTCAACCCTTTTGGGGGCAGCCACTCTGAGAGCTGGTTTATGCCTGTGAATGAAAATAATTTCCCAGACTGGGAGCGGACTAAACTGGACTTACCCCTTCAGTGTTATAACTGGACGCTGACTCTGGGCAACAAGTGGAAGACATTTTTTGAAACTGTACACATCTATTTGAGGAGTCGAATAAAGTCGAATGGTCCAAACGGCAATGAGAGCATCTACTATGAACCCCTGGAATTTATTGATCCCTCAAGAAATCTGGGCTACATGAAAATCAATAACATCCAAGTGTTTGGCTACAGCATGCACTTCGACCCAGAAGCAATTCGAGACTTGATTTTGCAGCTGGACTACCCCTATACTCAGGGATCACAGGACTCAGCACTTTTGCAGTTGTTAGAGATAAGGGATCGTGTAAATAAACTCTCTCCACCCGGTCAACGTCGTCTAGACCTCTTCTCTTGCTTGCTCCGTCATAGACTCAAACTGTCTACCAGTGAAGTGGTGAGGATTCAATCTGCTTTGCAGGCCTTTAATGCCAAATTGCCAAACACAGTGGATTATGACACAACCAAATTATGTAGTTAACCATAAATGTGAAGCACAACACAAAACCTTGAAGGAGTTTTTACAGTGCTTTTGTGGAACAGTTTATGTTTGGAAGAGTAAATTTAAATTGTCTTTTCAATATCTGTCTTATATCAGTCAATACTGTTGGATGGCAATTTACACACATGAACTTGCTGACAATGAATATATTATACCTGCAGTTTTGGTTTATGAATGAAATAAATACTGACACCAGTCTAGAAGACATTCTACTTTTTACAATAAATTTCATTTGTAATTTTATATGTTCCGTGGCAATGCTTTTGTGCATTACATCCTCTAGAGGGAACATAGAAGGATACCAATAAAATTTTGTAGCTTAACAGTTATTAAAAATAAACGCTGTGGGATTCTTTTCTCTTACACAAAAGTAGTAACCTTGATACACTTTTGTGCGTGTTGAACACGGGAGTTGTAGGGACAGAGAAGGCAGTGACTCAAGATTTTAACAGAAACAGTAGAAAAGTCAAAGCCATGGACTATTTTATCCTTGGGAAGTGGATCTAAATGTTCATGCTGAGCTGAAGTGACAACTGCAGTGATGCTTGCTGCACCTGAGACTTCCTAAGGCATGCCCTGTTCAAGGTGCTTAACGTGACGTTCAGACTCCAGAGTGCTACTATTGACTGGTTGAGGCTGGACAGAAGGTTGGCACTGTGAGATGCACAGTAATGAGGTTGCATTTGCTCACTGGGAGACAGGTGAGAAGCTGCCTTTGCAACTGGTATTACTCATGTTACAAAAGAAAAAAACCCTTTCCAGCCAAAGCTCTCCCTAATCCTTTGCTTTGCATATTTACAGAAAGAATTAAGCACTTGTATACATTACCTCCTCCCAAATACACACACTGTAGTATTTATCTAGAATTCTCTGGTTTGAAATATTTACCTCAATAGCATCCATGCTGATTAGATCCAAATTCATTTCAAAAACCTCCCTGACAACCCAACTATTTAGTATGTGAATATTTTTTAATTGGTACAGATAATATCTATTCAGTGAAGGATTTTTCAGGTAAAATACCCTTTTACAGATAAGTGACAGCTATTGAAATCAAGTTGAGAAAGCTGAAAGTGCAAATAAATATGTCATTATCAATTAATGAAATTCATTAAATGTGCATGGCTGTGGATCAGAATTAGCTTCTTCGGTAATTTAAACATTCCAACAGGAAAAAATACATCTAAGATGGCAGAACTTGGGACTCAAGAAGGTTTTTTCTACATTATCCAAGAGACCAGAACAAATGGCAGGGCTGTCAGAAGTCCTCGTTAGTAAATACAGGGTAAAGTGAAGGAAACTGATAAAAAACTTCTATTTTGTCTAAATCTGTGTCACTGATGTAATAGCCAACTTGTTTTTTTTTAATGGGAAAGAATTACATCTAAACCCAACATTTTATGTGCAGACACGGAGAGAAAAAAATGACCACATTTAATAAATATACAGTTTTAATTCAGCTGGACTTCAATTAATTACAATTACATTTAATTGCATTACTTTCAATGTAGTCATATTGCAATTTAATCCTGAGTTGTAGCCTACTCTGAATTCAAGGTACAGTCCTCCCTCTGCTTCTAGCTGGAGCACAGCAGCACAAGAAATGCAATGCTTCATACATATATGTAATTTAAATAAAATGCAATTCACACCACACAGTCAGATAATTCCCCAGACCTTCTATACTAGAAGATGCCTCCCTAGAACTAGAACTAAAATTAGCTTTTTTTTTTCTTCTTTTAATGGTCTCTAAATGATTTTTTCTTTTTTTTTCTTTTATTCTTTTTTTTTTTTTCTGCTTACAACTTTCATTTGCTGATAAATAACAAATCTCAGCCCATCTATGTATCAACATTTTGTCTTGCTCTTGCATTAGTAAGACCTTCTTAGTTCAGATTCTCACTATTCCCATTTTCATGTCCAAGTCTTTCCTTTGGTACCTTTGACAACTATAAAAAACTGTAAAATTAGATAGTTTGATTTCACTACTCAGTACCTTATGTAGTCTTTTAAACTCAACAAAAGACTATGATGTTATAACATGAACAAAGAGAAAAAAAAATCCTCTTCACAGGAAGTAAAAGTTACACTAGAAATGTGGGGCAATGATGGGTAAAATTTTGCTTCAGTTATCTCTCTATTAGGGAAAAATACTAATATGTGACAGTAAATTTTCTGGGGTTTTTCCCCCCTTTTTCATGCTTCTTCCAAAAATAGTTCCTCAATTATTTTTTTTTTCTGGTTTATTTTGTTTATCTTAGTTTTGTTGTGGTTTTTTATTTGGTTGGGGTTTTTTGGGGGTGTTTTTGTTTAGTTGTTTGGTTGGGTTTTTTGTGTGTTTTTGTTTGATTGATTTGGTTTTGTTGGTTTTGTTTTCTTTTTTTTTTAAATCCCTTTCTCTGCCAAGATGGAAAGTTATTCACCATGCCCAAATACACACATGCTAGAATGTACAAATAAGACAAAGTTTCAGTGAGATATCATTGAATTATTATACAACCCATTGAGTGTATTTGACAGGACAAGTGGGAAACCCCTGTCTTTACTGTATCTGTGTGCCAAATTAAAAGTATGATAAAACTTTTTTAGCCTACAAGTCATGGACTAGTTTTGGACTTTGGAACCTGTGGGATCATGGAATAGTGAGGATTTCTATTTTGCCAAAACTAGATGCCATAAAGATAAATACAAAAGCAAAAGAGTGACAGGTGAAAAAAAAAAAAAAGTCACAGGACTGATCTGGTTCTCAAGTTACAAAGAGGAGCCAACAACATTTGCCTTTTGCTACTTTTCCAGTTGAAATCTTTGTATGTTCTCAACAAGAATTTCAGGGTGTGTAAAAATAGGGAAGTCTGGATAACTCAAAATAGTCAAGGACTAGTAACAGGATTTGAACACAGATGTGGGGAAGAAAGATCTGTGGCCACATATATGTGCATGCATTTCCTTCTGGACATTGCAGGTAATATTTAGTGTATGTTGTACAAAAGAACTCACCAGTGCTCCCTGAGAGGGCCTAATCCAAAGCATGACACATTTCAAACACATTACAAGAGATTTCTTAAAAAAAAGGTGGGATTTTTTTTGGTCATTTCTCAGCTGACACAAAAGGGAAAGAGAAGACGAGGATTAAAACAAATCTAGGTGTGTGCAAATCAAACGGTGATTCTTCTGTAGGGAAGGGGAAGAAGAAATCTCATCACAGGTGCATAAGTCACTCTTAAGAACATTTAGGCACAATAGGGATAATTGCAACCAAAGACCAGAAATGCAAAGATTAGGTACAATCGCTTAGTGTGAGTGTGACACAAGAAAATTGACCACAATTAATTTTGAATATAGAAAATTCTGTCTTGCATCTTCTGCTCCCTCAGCAGGGGAGAAAAATTAAGCATTAAACATCAAGAAGAGAACAACAAAAATGATTAACCTTATAATCTTCTGTTATGTGCCCTTTTTATTGAGGGTTCCCACACCTCCACTTCATTCAGTAGATTATATATTAGGATGTAACTCCTTTGTGTACAAAATTAAGGCATAGCAACATTAAAGAAAATTATTGGCGTGTGAATTAGATTACCAAATAATTTTAAATAACTAGATGTCTTGCATATAGTTATGTTTTCCAAGTAAGTCCTTCCTCACCATTAAGCAAATAAACAAACAAACGACAAGTGTAAGCTTCCAAAAGGAGATGACAGGTGATGTATGATATGTACATTTTACTCAATGAATAACATTAATTCAACCCTTTCTGTTTGCAGAAGCTGAGAGCAGTTCATATTCTATTCTAACAGTGTAACAAATTTATCACATCACTTAGTAACAACGTAATCTGCTTTGGTGCATTTAAGAGTGCTTTTAAAAGACATGCCTTGGATCAGACAGTAATTCTACAGTGTATTAGTAATCTGAAAATTAACTTTTAAAATGATTTATTTTCCCTGTAACATTCTATTAATTTAATTCCTCTATTTCTGTCCAGTGCTTAAGATTTCACTACCAAAATCAGTATTTATTGAGGGGAATAGATCGACAGCATCAGATAGGAAAGTTCTTTTTTAACAGCAGGACATCAGATAGAATCACAGCTATCTTCTTTATATTCGGATCTATAACCTAAGAAGAGGACTGAGCTTCTCAACATTTTAAAATGCTGATGTCTCAACACAAAATAGAAAGTAGAAATTCTTAGTTAAATACTTAAAATTTTTATCTGGACCACTGAAAACATTACAGTCTGCAGCAAACACAAATTTAGTTAGCAACATGGAAAACTACCAAGCATTTATTTTTATGCATTAATTCTCACCTTTAACATTTTAAGAGGGCACAATGAACAAATGCAAGACTCAGATTGAAAATATCAGTGTTATTTATAGTAAGTATTAGGTTAAATTGATGACAAATATTTTTCTTCATCAGAGAAAGCAATGTAATCCCTATCATATTCTCTTATTAGAATAAATTGGAGTAATTCTATCACTTCAGCTCATCCCAGATATAATTGAAAATGTTTATGTGATTATTTATTAAAGTAGCTAAACACACACACATATATATATATATTTATTCATTGAACATGCCTAGTTAATTTCTTTTTTCTTTCAAAGACAACTTTTAGAGCCTTTGATAAAGTCAGGAAAAGCTATTATATAAAGAGCTCAGATACACTGAGCAGTAATCCCCCTGCAAGTCCAGATATTTGACTTTAAGGTTAATAGATGTCATTACCACCTAAGCACTCTAGGAACTAGCAATTGGAAGGAAGCTGAAGTTGCTTCGTAAGCAAGCTCTTTGTTACACTGATGGAAGGTAGCACGTGTTTCAGATCACTGAAGCCATCCTTTCCTACATGGAGGCATTCATTCGGTTCAGCTTCTGGCATCTAAAATTAGGGTTTTAAGATAGAAGCATAGGCTGCTTCTATTTGCAGTAAAGCTCTGAAGGGAAATTCAGACATATCAATCAATAGCTGTCACCTGTCCATCACTAGCCAAAGATCCCAGGCTCCTAACCTAGATTAGATGTATAATGTTGGGCAGAGTGAATAATCAAGTCAAGCACAAAAATGGGCAGAAGTCCCAAGGCTGTTATTGCCAACTGAGTTGAGCCTCGTGCCATTCCATCAGGAAATCTGCAATATAAGTAAGGGACGAGGGAGGAAAACAACAACAACAACAAAATAGAAGCCCTCAAAAATACCCAACAAAACAGTAAAGACCAACAACAAAGTAAAAAGCCACCATGTGATCGTGTGGGAAGTTTTCTTAATCAATGAATTGAGATTCAGCAAGGTGGGATGCAACTTAATGTGAAGACTTCTGCATTATCAGGCCTTAAGGAATTTTTTTTTTAAACATTAGGTAGAAATGTAACAATCTTCGTATGAAATATGATGTTTAGATTTACCTGGTAGGTACTGGGAAATTTCCCTAAATGAAATTAAACTGAGGGAGCTCAACTTGCTTCATAAATCACTGGCCTGAATTAGGCATGTTTCACGTGAGGCATGTCCAAGCCAGGAAACATGAGGATGAAGCTGATGACATGAAATGAGCCTGTTACACCTGGATAAAACCTCAAATAGCCACTTTTTATACCTTGCCTAGACAACCACAAATAAAGGTTGTTTTTGTAAAGTATGGGATTAAGTGTCCACGTGGGCAAGCAGTACTGCTACAGTTCTGCTTGATCGTATTCAAGAGACTGTTGCATATTCACAGGAATGAAACTCTTTTCTGCTTACACAATTTTGGAGGTTACTCCAATCTTAAAATACTCAAATCCGTATCTGCCCCTCTGCTTCTCTCTGGGGAGATCCCCTGCAATGCTGGGTCCAGCTCTGGAGTTCTCAACACAGAAGAGACAGGGACCTGTGGGAACAGGACAAGAAGGAGGGACACAAAAATGATATGATAGATGGACCTCCTGTGCTGTGAGGCCAGGCTGAGTTGGGGAGGAGAGAAGGCTCTGGAAGGCCTACTGGAGACCTTCCAGGGCTTCAAGGGTCCTGTCAGAAAGATGGGGACAGACTTTTCAGCAGGGCATGTTGCTACAGGATAAGAGGTGATGGTTTTAAACTAAAAGAGGGAGATTTAGGCTGGAGAGAGGGAAGAAATGCTTGCTGCTGAAGGTGGTGAGATTGTGGCCTGGGTTGCCCAGAGAGCTGGTCGATGTCCCATCCTTGGAACCATTCCAGGTGAGGTTGGCCAGGGCTCAGAGCAACCTGTTCTAGATGCAGATGCCCCTTCTCATTGCAGGGTCTTGGACTAAATGAGCTTCAAAGGTCTCTTCCAACCCATTACAGTCTATGATTCTGTGACTCTATTCTATGATTCTCTGAAGAGGTCAGTGTATTATGGTCCGTATGGGAAGCTGATCAGGAAATCAATAGGGTGCTAGTGGTAATGATGGTAGGACTAGAGCTGAGGCCTTAGGGTACAGAACAGGGTGGCCAAAAGCAAGATTCAGGTAGGGGGAGGTGATTCTTAGGACTAGACATCTTCAAAGCTTGGCATCCATGGCACCAGGATAACTGGTGTCCCCTCATATGGAGAAAAACAAAAAAAACAAACAAACAAAAAAACAGATGGAGAAGGCACATGGGGTCCTGGCAATGGAAGGTGGAGAAAAATGAAATAGTTTCTTTTCTGCTGGAAGGATTGTGCTCAACAGGTCAAAGCCAGGAGGGAGAAGAAGCAGTGATTACTAATATGTTAGGACTTGGAATACTGTGACCAATACTTCCCAGTTCAAAACAGACATTGAATAACTGAAGATGGTCCAACTGAGGGCTGTCAAGCTGATTAGAGGGTTGGAAAACTTAACAACATCGAAAGAATTGGAGTTCAGCCTAGAGAGAAGGATTAAGGGGGAAATCAAATCCCAGTCTTTTACTGGAAGGCTGCATAAAAGAAGATGAAGGAACTCTGTCTACCAGGATATAGGATGAAAGGAATTCTGTGATTCGCTAGCTTCAGTTACAACACACATTTCACAAGGAGCAATTGTAAAACATAGACAGAAAGTGCAAAAGTTCTTTAGAGAAAAATCTAGAAGGTTTTATAGAAAGAACTCTGAAAAAGTCCTGCTGTGTGTAAAGTACTGCCAACATGAAAAATACATGTGAAGAAAAAGGATAAGTCAGTGATACATTTTTCCTCATGTACAGGCTTGTTTTCTTAGAGGATCACACAATTCTACAGAAGAATTCTCTTCTGCTTCCCCTGCATGAACAGGAATACCTGCTAAAATCAAGTCTTTGCTGTAGCTGGGCATCTTCCCTTTGACGAGAGCTTCATTAGGGCCAAATGTAAGGAACTTTCTTCTTCTGGACAAGAAGAAATGTGTGAATACTCTGGAAGTACTCATAATCTATGAAAATGTCAGAATTCTGATACCTGAGAAAGTAATTGATAAACTGCATTATTGCACGTGTCAAGCAACATGCACATCCTCAGGTAATGCCCCTGTTCTCTATTTGATTGATAGCTTTCCTTAAATCTTTGTCACAGTTGCTGGCTGAAGAGAATGAATGGAAAGCTTAACAAATACAGTTAAAATCTTAACATAAGAACACAAAGATCAAGCTAAATCCCACCTGAAGTAGCCACTTAGTGTGCAAACCTTCAACACTCCAAAAGGATTCAGGGCCCAGCAGACAGACTCGTGATCCATAATTTGTGAAACTCTTGGTTTCAATCCTGGGCTGCAGCAAAGTCAACAGAAGTGAGTGCAGCAGTGGATCAAACGAGCTAAAAATTCATTTGGCAGTATCTGTTATTTTAAGATCTGCCCAACCTAGAGCCCCATCTCTTATATCCTGTACTAGCCTCCTCTATCCTGCAGTCTGTTGTCACACTGGATCTGTAGTCCTCCCTACACCATATGTTCTGCTACACAAGGTAACTACTTCTTGTATAAAAACTCTGGTTGTACCACAGGAAGACAAGCTGGAAAAAAAGACAAATCAGCCATTGCCACCTAACTCATAGGAAAAAATAAATAATTGTTACAGATAAAATGAGTGTAAGCAAAGCTACTGCCCGCAAGTCAAGAGAAGTTCAGACAGAGAAAGGCTCAGTGCTACAGCTTTGGAAACTCAGTACAAAATGTGTGACCTGTTATTAGCATTGACAACTCCTTATTGCAGAGTTACACTTCCTACTTGTCTAGAAAATCAGTCAGAATACCCAGTGCAATGTAAGTACCTAGATCTGACTGAAGCTTTCAGAAATGCCACTAAAAAAAGACAAATATTTACTGTAACAGGGTTTTCAATGATAATGTGGTCTACCCTCTTAACCCCAAAGTACACATTAAAAGCTTTGCACAATTTCAGGTATTCCAATGGTACTAGTGTGATGGCCCAGTTTCCATTTAGAAGGACATTGGCTTGCCTTTCTTTTCATTTCCAGAGTGCTTCATTAAGTTTACAAATGTTTCATTAAGTTTTATTAAACGCATTAAGCAGAGAGTAAGGAGCTGCACTTTGCACGCTGGGTGAAATGGACTCCATGGAAAAAGCCCATTATCAAGAGTGATCAAGAGTGATCTATGAATGCTTTGCTTAATTTGTGGCTTGAGGGAGGGTGATTTTTACTTGTTGTTTATTTAAGGGAATGAACTACTGTGTCACAAAACAGATGATACGAAGAAAATAAATCACTGCTTTGACTAGCTTGTTTTGTTTGTTGTTTTTTTGGTTGTCTTTTTCATTTCCCTGTAGGAAATATATATTCTCCCTGTTAGCAGGCTGGCTGAGCTGACTCACTGACGTTTTGCCAACTCACACATTTTACTGTAAGTCTGATGATACCTGATTTATGTTTTAATGTCTGGGTCTTGGAAAGCTGTCATTAAGTGAGCTTCCTCCACGTGCACACAAAGTTTCTAGTCCTCAAGCTTGGCTAGAAATAATTGGTAATAAATAGGAATATAGTGGGGAAAAACCTTTCGGGTGGCATGTTCCATACCAGGCTCAAGCTAAACAAAAAGCCAAAGTTTTCCAAGCTGCCAAATGCCATAAAAGTCCCTGATGTGTCCATGATGATTTTCCATCGCAGGTCAAAATCTTCTCACTGTCCTTGCTCTGAGTACAACTGGTGTCTGTGGCTGAAACTCCCTGGTCAGAAATCAAACCCAGGAACTAAAGCGGTTCCAGTGCACAAATTTACGATGGGGTCTCGTGACTTTTAAGCCCTGAGGTTCAAATCCTCCTTGTTTTTGTTATTATACTAAGTCGTCTGAGAGAGAAACGGCAGCGGCAATCAGTCCTCTAGCCCTTTTGCTAGATTAAGGGCAAAATAGGAGTTCCCAAAGCCGGGGGTTCCCAACGCCAGGGGTTCCCACAGCCAGGGCTTCCCAGGGCAGGAGCCGGCGGCTGTCACGTGACCGAGGCTGAGCGAGTCACGTGACCGGGGCGTTCCCGGGCCACCCGCGGGCTTTTTAACCGCGGTGAGACCGGTCCCGCTACTCGGTCGCCTGAGGGAGAAACAGCAGCAGCAACAACGGCAGCAGGGGTAAGTTCTCTAGCCTTCTCCCTAGACCAAAGGCAAAGGAGGGGTTGGCAGAGGCATGGGTCCCCAGGGAAGGAGGGCCGGACCCGGCAGATCTCACGTGATCGAAGCGGAGCGGATCACGTGGCCGGGACGTTCCCGGAACACCCGCGGGCTTTGGAGCCGCGGTGACACCGGCTCCGCCGCTCGGTCTCCTGAGAGAAAACAGCGGCTCTCTCGTTAAACAGCGCGGGCAGGGTGTGTGGCAGAGTTCGAGGGGAAGGGCTCTGAAGCAGGAGGAATTAACTCAAAAGTCTTTCATCACTTAAGGAGTGATGGTGGCTCCTCGGAGGAGGGACTGTGCTCTCAGCACCCACCCAAATGGATATTGGTATCCAGGCCACAGGCTGTGAGGAATGCCCCAGCCTTTCCCTGGTGATGGGGGGAAATGCTGGCTATGGCTGTGTGTGGTGTGAGCAGGTGAATGACCTGCTCAGCCAGGTGGCCCAGCTCCAAGATGAAGCGTTGGAGCTCAGGGAAGAGGTGATTGAGAAACATCAGGGAGAGTGAGAGGGAAATTGATGATTTCCACAAACTCATTTGTACAAAAATGGACTGCCAGGTAACCTGGTGGAGCAGAGGATTCTGTAGCCAGGCAGGTAAATCCTAGTGGAGCAGAGGATTCCACAGCCTCTCATCAGCAAGCCCCTCAGCCTTCCCACCATAACCTGCCTGAGCAGGAACAGGTCTCTGCCAGACAAAACAAATGGAGCATGTTCCTTTAAGAAGTACATCAAGGTGTCCTTGAAGATCAGGTATGGGGCTCTGCAGGAGGAGGAACTGGTTGAGAGCAGGTGTGAGTGCTCACAAAAGCCAGTCAAGCCACCAAGGCCAACTCTCCTCAGGCTGGCCATCAAAGCTGAGCCTACTATGACAAATGGAAGGGTTGTTGTTGTAGGTGACTCCCTGATGAGGGGAGCAAAGACCTGATGTACAGACTGAACTTGCTTCCCAGAGAGCTCTGCTGTCTCCCTGCTGTCCTGCAAAGAGTGTTTTAGGTCAACTTCCCATCCTTGTGAGTCCTTCAGACTATTAACCACTTCTGATCTTTCAGGTGGGAAGTGACAATGTAGCAATGAGGGGCTCACAATCAGTTAAGAGATTTCAGGGCCTTGGGATAACTGGTAAAAGGATCAGGAGCTCAAGTTGTGTTCTCCTCCATCCCTCTGACATTGGCTGTGGATGAGGGAATACATAGGAAGAGCCCACAGGTCAATTCATGGCTCTGGGACTGGTGTTGTTAACAGGACTTTGGGTTTTATGATCATGACTTGGTACATGGGGCACTAGAGCTGCCAGAAGCTAATGGGATGCACTTGTTAGTGAATATTTAACTGTAACCCCACACAAACCATTCCCTATTCTCCCTTCACCACAATAAAGGAGTGATATTGGGCCTGGGAAGAAGGGATGACTAGAGAGGGGTGTCCTGGCTGCCTTCTCACAACAGCTTGTGCACCCCCAGACTAGGGGTGGGGTGAGGAGCAGAAAATGCCTTGACTCTAAGTGCTGCTCAGCAGTCACCAAAACATCACTGTGTTACCATCACTGTTTTCCAGCATAAAAAAACCCTGTCATAGTCACAGACTCTTAGAATGATTTAGGTTGGAAAACATCCCTTCCTTAAATCTTGCTGTCAAATCCCACACAGCTTCCAGACAGCACAGCTATGGCTACTACCTTCTGTGTGGTGTATTACAGTTCAGTGTGAGGGCTTTTCCAATGGTATGTGTCTGTGCAAAGCCTGAATCATGTAAAAATTACTCCATAGCCTCTTCAGAGCTTTCTTGTGAGAATTTCCAGACTGATAAAAGTTCAGATTCTTAGGCAGGACATAGCTGAGCACTACCCAAGTGCTAAAGCAGTGCTTTTATATTCAGTGTGCTGCATTTTGCTTACAAAGCTTATAAACATTTCTGCAGCATGACAGGTTGTTTGAATACAATGAGCCACAGCCTTACAACAGGGCAATTCCATCTAGAATTTGAGAATTACATCATTTGCAAATTACATAAGATAGAAGTTATATGGTTCTCATATATAAAATTTCTGTATCATACCCTGTATCTTACACCTTAGATATTATTATTAGGATCTATTTCTCCAGGTACTGGGCACTTGAGCTAAATGGAAGGTATTAAATTAGTACTTTTCAATCAGTGTCATCCATTTCAACTTTTTTTCAGTCATTCATTCTTAGCTGAATGCATTTTTAATGTGTAGAACTCTGCAGTGATCTTAATATGAGGGCTATGAATACTGAGGAATGGGCCAGGGAATTACAAGTTTGTCAGGTCCTAAATTACCCTCAGATCTGAAGGTAATGGGAGAGTAAGAATGTATTAGTTTCACTTCTAATTGTGCATGCTGTTGTATTTGAAGCCTCCTGCAAACTGAGTGAACACACAGAGTCATTTCTTCATTGCTGCTGAAGGCTGAGACCTGTACACCATCACTTTCAGACTTTCACAGGGAGTAAATTCAAATTCAAAGTGAGAGCCTCTCTTTCCTCTTCCTCTATGAATCACTAAGCACCATTTGAGCCTGCAAGTCTTGCTTGAAAGAATCTGTATTAATTACTACTCATCAGCCTTAACTACGGTGACAGCTCCTGTTAGCAGCACTGTTTATTTTGTGACTATCTTTTCAGCTCTGCTGTCAAACAGGGTTGGGTTTTTTTGTGGTTTTTTTTTTTTTTTTTGCATTGCCAAGAAGAAAACCTTTCTCTGTGACCAGCTGGTGAGAACAAATCTCCTCTCCCTCCCCTTTCCAATTCTCAATTTGCCATCCTTATTTCCTTGCCAATGAAATTCTATCCTTATAGATAGGGGCCAGCCTGGAGTTCTATACACAATTTTAGGCTGCTCAAAGAAGAAGAGCTATTTGCTACTCCTCAGCTGATAGAAACCCAAGAGTAATTCTGTGGAAATCAAACTCCTTGGCAGTACATAAAAGAGAAGTTAATTCAGCTAGGCCTTACAGATCAACAGTGGGGTTTATTTACAATTATTCCTGTTAGATATATTCAGTGCTTGCTAGAACAGAAACATTTTATCTGGCTTTTTAAAATACCTTATGTTTTAAGCCTTGCCTAATGAAAAGAGCTCGATTGATCACTGCTTTGATCTCTTGCATTACATCTTCCCAGGGTCTATTTATTTTCTCTCAGTATCTCAGCTGATCTGTAGGTATCTCCATGCCTACAATGAAGTATCTGCCTTCTATAGGCTGTCCAGGCTGTTGAAGATGCAAGGACAATGACAATTAGGCACTGTATTTTTAGCAAACCTAAAGAATGCTTGGGGGAAAACCAAAATTACTTTGTATATGCCAAAGTAAAGCAACATCCCTGTGTGGGAAACCAATAGTAATTTAATTTTAGCAGGTGAACAGAAACCAAAAGAGAAGCTCAAGGAATGGCCTCCATTTCTGCTTAACATCTGACTCACAAGTAAGTAATTTAATACCATCAGATTTATAAGAGGTTACTACCATCCCCAGATATTGGTGAGCACATAGAAATCTACAGCTCACCTGCCCCTGCTGCAGGGGAAATTCTTGAAACTTCTCCCTAATTCATCTCCTGAAGGGGTCTGTGTGTCTGATTTAGTGTATAAGTCATGTCTTATATGATACATTACTGCCTAAATTCTCTGCAAGCTCTTGGTAGGTATTGTGATCCAATTGGCAAAAAAGTTTATTTTTTTGTGGCCATGGTTCCACTCACTACAGAAATATTTCTTGTTATAAAGGTTTGTTTGGAACTCCCTCTACCAACCTACTTAATGTGAAAAACTTTCTTGATGGAGATGCTAATTAGTAATTGCTTCCTATTAATTGAGTAAAGAAAGGTCAGGTGGTGTGGTTTATTTTCATTTGTTTGGGATTTTGGGGGGGGAGAGTTATAGCAAATAATTTTGACACACTTCTATATTCATGTTTCCTCACTGTTTGCATCAAAGCTTCTACAATTGCTTCATACTTTGAGCTTTTGCCTTTGTCATAAGGAAAATTCCAGTTAGCAGTATGAGCAGGATAAAAACACAATATCTTGTCATTTCCTTGTAGAAAGAAGAAGAAAAAAACTCAACCAAAACACTCAGGAGGAGTAATGCACCAAGCAGCATGAGACAGCCTTATCCTGCAGTACTTTAGCTTTAATGTGTTTTTGCAATGAGAACTGAGAATTTAATTTGGGCTTTACTACAATGCTGCATCATTAACTTCCAAACACCTCTGGAGCTTTTCCATTTCCCTGGCTTCATTGTTAAATCTTGAATTAGACTGCATTAGCCTTTAGTTCAGGTGCAGTGTCTTCTACAGTCTGATGCAGCTGTTCTACTTCTCTTCCTTTGGAAAAATGTCCTATTTCTCCTCCTCTCTTCCTAGCATTTTTTTTTCTTTCTTTCTTGAATGTTTGATATAAAATCATCTGTACTAATCCTTACCTTCACATCTGAAAAGTAACAGTTAACAAAGGACTGCAGGAAGAGCCTATTCAAGGGCTATGTGAATAATAGAGATGGTTCATTCTACTTTGGTGAAAATGTTAAACCTTAGAAGGCTTTCAAAAAACCATAATTTTTAAAATATCTGGCTTTTTGCTCAGACAGGTTTGGTTTTCATTTAATCTTCTCCTCAACCACTGAATTTAGCAGGACCTCATAAAACTTTCAGTGAGAAAGGCTGTCAAAATAGACACAACTCCACGAGACATTTTGCTTTCAAAGAAAGAGGATTTTCTGCTGAAAAACTTTCTGACCAGCTTTGGTGAATGATAACTCTGACAGATCTCTCATGTGGGAAGATTTAAGACAGTGTATGTGTCATATGTACATTCACCTCAGTAACTCCTTGTTCTTGTAGTAACAAGATCTTTCTTATTCTCTCACCAGGCTCTACATCATCACTTGCAAGGAAAGCTAGGTGTCAATGCCAAACTCCAATCAATACAGAGATGAAGTACCTGTAATGGTGCCAGAGGTAATGTTTCCATTAATCTCTCTGAATTAATGCCTGCTTTATTTCCAGGAAGTCCAGAGGGATCTGTAATAGTCCTATTTTGCACTACTAAAATACTATGAGAAAAAATGTTGCTTCTCCAATTTGGATTACAGATCTGCAGCAGGAACACCACCATGATCTGCTTTGATTCTGGGGAAAAGCAGAAAAAAATGCAGGTACTTTTTATTCTCATTTGTAACCAGGTAGAAAAACAAAGGGCCATGTTGTGTCTTCACTGTACTAACACTAGGAGCACACAAATTTGTTGCCAGTTCAGCCTGAAAGGGATGATTTACCCTGGTGACTTGTGGATTTGTGATATGGCAGAAAGTCTTCTCCAGCTGAGTTCCTCTGGAATATTTAGAATGCCATCTAGCATCAAAATCAATCAGAGTGAATGCTGTCCAAACTTCTGGACACATCCAACCTCCTGATGGTGACTGCAAAACCTGTTCCCTGTGAGCTCAGGGAGAATGAGCAACTTGTGCTCTCTTCTCTAAGCTCAGGGCACAGATGCCTGCTGCCTCTCTCTCCTAAGGTCTCTTTTAAAGTAGTCAAGCTGTTGTAATCTGTCCCTGTGTAATGGCAAGGCAGCTTTCTAACAGCACTGCTGATAATGCTGTTATTACTCAGTAATTTCTTCCATTGTGAACACAGGAACACAATGATTGTTTCCCTGATGCTTGATTGTGACTTTGTCAATATGGAGCTCTCACTTGCCAACAACCAAGAAAGTATCTGATTAACTCTTTTTTTCTGTGCTGCTAAACATATTTGAGTCTCTCTGCTCTCCTGCTAGGCCAGCTAGCAGGAGGGCTGCTCAGTACCTCAGGCATTGTTTAGTAACAAAGCAGCTGTAGGAGTTCAAATGAACAGCTGAGTGACAGAAACACTGCCATGTTGTTCCAGCACAGCACCTTTTGCACCTTGTCCTAGCAAAATATCCATATATGCTGCCTTCTAGCAGCCTCCTAAGATCACCACTGTGTAATTTAGTTCCAGTGGCTGTTGGAGTTCAGTAATTCAATACACCTCATTGTAAAGTTGCCACAAAGGAGAGGCACACAGAACTGAAAAGCAAGAACTCTGCAATTTCTTATGGATTCACAATGAAAAAGATCCACTGACGTTAGAAAAGTGTGAATTCCTTAAAATATTTAGAGCCTCATTCTTTGAGGCCCTGTTGTACTTCTGGGACAGTCACAAAGAATTTGAGTGAGACAGGAATATCTCCGAGTCCCTCAGCATCTTATTGCTTGGGGCCTAAAACCAGTACAAACAGTGCAAAATTATTCCCTTCTCAGCTCTTTAGATTAAAAAGAAAGAAAATATTTTCCCTGATTTTCTTATAATATGGAAAATGCATTCAGAAGGTACCAGAATCCTGAATCCTACCATTTGAGGCTCTAGGAATACTTACAGAGGGAGAATATTCTCACTTATAATGAGTTTTCCTCATAAAGCTGAAAGTCCTACATGCTAATGACTGATGAGGGAACTTGCAGAATATATAGATATTTGCTGGGAGGATTATTTTGCATTAAGCCTTTCCATGGACACTGAAACCTTTATTAAGGAACAAATCTCTACCAAGGTTTCCTTTCAAGACCATGTGCTTCTAGAGGAAAAGCTCCAGGCCATCATATTTTCCACCTGACAACCTCAGGGTCTCACTCTGAAGTAAGTAACAGTATTGTAAGTGGTGACAGGTTTGTAGAGTAGAGAGAGCCTTGTGGAAATAACAGTTTATGAAAACTGGGGTTTGTTTGTTTTTGGTTGGTCGGTTTTTAAAGACCTGTGGAACTGTAGTGGGTGTTTTTCTAAGGGTCCTTTCAATTGCTAACAGCTTCTACTTAAGGCATTGGCATTTATAAGCACTCTGTAAATGAAGTGCTCTAGCTCAGACTTACTCTAAAAAGAATCTAATCAAAGTTAGATATAGGCTCAGATATTTGCTTATCAATATAGTATCTAAATATAAAAAAAAAACACCAAACCCCTTGTTAGTTATGGTCCAGATTCAGCATTATGTGTAATTCTATGATTCTTACACACTTAAATTTATTTATCTTAACAAAATTTGGCAAATTACATATAAATAAGAAAAAATATTTGGGAAATGGCAACATTACTTCATCTAGAAGACAGATTCTCTTTGCAAGTACCATTAATGAGGGTGGCACACAATTGTAAGCCTATCAATGATCAGTAGAAAAAAAGAATACAATGAAAGTTAGACATCAGCTTTATTACAGTGTGTTCCAAAATATATTTAAAACTTATCAGTATCTTATGTATTCACTCAGCATCTAAGCCTCTGCTTCTTCACAGACACAAATTTTCCATGCCTTTCTGTATATACAACTGATAGAAGTATCTAATAAATAATTCATTGAAAGCACCTGCAGCACATGGAAAATTTGGAAATTAAATCAATCAAATGGCATCTGAAACTCACATTATTACCTTTCAACACCCGATGAGGAGGGAGAAAATGGTCTGATTGTTCCTCACTCAATGACAACAGTATGTACAACCTAGGCTGGAATTCAGCTTAGCCTTAAAACAGCTTCACAGTCAGTATTAGCATAAGACCAGCAGCATTTCTTCACATTTATGATGTTGCCATTGCTACCAGATTCTGGCCATAAGCACTCAGAGAGAACTCAGATATGATATAGCTCTGCTGTAGTTTGCAGCCTATAAGGCAATAAATGCCTCTTCCAGAACAGCTTATAAATTCTAACTCTCACAAATAACAACATTGTCACCATTCCATGAGGGAAGGCTAATAAATTTTAACAATAACCAAAGAACAAAAGAAATGCCCTAAACCCCAAGTGAATGAACTGTTTCAACAGAGCTGGTTGAAAACCAAGGAAACATTAAGAAATATAAGTATAGTACAGTGCAGTACTTAAAGATTTGGGTTACTTCAGCCCTCCAAGAACCAACAAACTTCCAAGTTGTCTCCCCTTTGTGGGAACAGAAACTCCCATCAGATCTCTGCACACATGTGCATGATGGAACAGAAATATTGACAGTTAAGTAACAAGGATGCAAAATCATGATGACAAAAAAAGAGTTGGTGGTTTTAAAGTTTTAACTATAATCTGGTCATTAAAAGCTCTAAATAGTTCCTCATGCCACATGATACAAAAAAACAGAGCAAGATGCCTACCCCCATCACAAAAAAATTTCTTTAGAGAGGGTTAAGACAGCCAAAATCAGTAAGGGAATATGCACTGATTCTTTCTTTGAGCCTGCAGCTGCAAACAGGGCACATCACCTGATGAAATGCATCAAGGATAAACAGTTTGAGGTTTTTTGCCTCCTTCTCTGTTGCCAATGCATATTTATTTCCTTGTTTGTACACTTCTGTGCATTGTACAGTATCAAAATGACCAGCACACCCAGAATCACAGCAAATGGGGCTGGCTGGAGCACAGCTGAGTCCATTTTCTTACAGCAAGGCAGCACCAACCATCCAAATGCAGTTGCTGGCAGATCATGATCTATTTTGTTCTCACAGAACTTCAGTAACTCAGTCTCCACAACCCTCCTGTAGAATGCATTTCATTGCTTCACAATTCTTGTATTACCTAGCAGAACTTGGCTTTACTACCAAACTGTGGCAAGAAAAGATTAGGGTTTAAGCCATATGTTTCTACTTTCCTCACAATGGACAGGGAAAGGGGATAATTTCCTATCCCTTTGAAGTTTGTTATAAAGACAATTGTTTTCTTTCCAGAGTGAATATGCAGAAGAAAGTTACAGAGAATTAATGTTTTCCTAGTCTTTCTAAGGACTTTGAAATAATCTAGGCAGTGGTCACTAAATTAATTATTGAACTTTCTCTAATTAAAAAATTTTGATAGTTAAATCTTTGTATCAACACAAGGAAAGTTTGACATGCCTAGTGAAAAACTCTGCTTGTTCCTTCAGTGTTTGCCAAAGTAAAGTTAGATGAAAAAAATCCCAAACAAATTTTTTCTGCACTTGTAATACAGTACTTTCTTATGTTTATTGAACCCAGTGATTCCAAGACAGATTTCCTTGCCTAAAGGATTCTCTACCTCCCTGGATTTGTAACTACTGCAAATCATGGTGAATTATCCAAATTATGGGTAGCATGCAGGCTCAGCTCCAAGCAAAAATAGGAATCCACTCTCAAAATTATTGCTTTGCTTTGAGCAAGGCAGGAGTGCTATGGCACTGGAAATGGAACCAACATTTTCTTGGGCACTACCATAGTGTAAGAAATATAATTTTATTTTTTCCCATGACTGGTACAAGTACAGCCAGAACCACATTGCTTGCACAGATTTGGAGGAGGAGTGTTTTGGAGTTGTAGTGTTTTGAGATCTGATTTTTACCATTAAGAAAAACAGAGAATAAGGTAGGAGTTCTATACTCACCAATAGAGGAATTCACAGGCAAGATTAACATTTAGACTTTTTTTTACTGGACTTATGTTATATTACATGATTGACATGCTGGGAGATCAAGAGAAGAAAACTCCATCTGAAAGTCTGTGACTAGGTATAAATGTCAAGTCAGTACCTAGAAATGTTGCAAAGAAGGCCACTACCTGTATATTTCAACAGTAGAAAGGCAGTTGACAATTCTTATTTACAGGGCTGATCTGTACATGTGACTTTTCTAAATGTATTGGAGAGAAGATTAAAAAGAAAAATTAAACTGAATAGAGGTTCACAGTTTCCTTGTAGTAGCCAAAATAGACCCATTTATTCTGGTTGAAGGTCACACTGTCTTTTTAAGAAGATGTCCATATCCCTAACATGTAAAAAATAGAAAATTTAGGAACAATTTACATGAAAAACACTTAGCTATCTTATGTTCATAGTCAGTACAGCTACTTGGTTTGTAAGTGCTGCATAACTGACAGCTAATTCACAAAAGCTCATTTTGTTCCTTTAGCTGTGTAATTATTCCTCTAACACACCACAAAAGATGTTGAATAGGAGAGTAAGAAAGCAATCAGGTTAAAGATTTGCATTTCTCCTTCAGTTTCAGGGCAATTACAATTTGTTTAAGACTGATGCCTTTTGGGCTAATAATACTAGTGATGGAATATATGCCATTGCATGTCAGAAGGCCAAAGGAAAGTAGCCAAAACTAAATGCAAAAAAAAAATAAATAAATAAATTAGAAATTAGGAAGCACTAGAATATTTTTATCTACTTTCTGAGTTGAATTTCTCTGATACTACCTTAACATGTCTCCTGAAGGAGGGCTCTAAAAGTCTGCAGTGATTTCATTCCTGCACAACACAGCCAGCCCTGCCTCAGCAGCAATCTTTTCATGGTGCTACTCTTAGTCTCTCTCTCTCTAGACAATGAATGGAAACCTCAGGCAGCAGTAGTTTCAATGTATTGTATAAATCATTCTTTTGGTTTATTATCCATACCTTCAAGAGAAAAAGATTGAAACTATTCACATCAGAAATCCCATCTTTTATTTTATAAACCCTCTGGTCTCCCTTGGGGAGAAGCTGTAGCTTGTGAAACTGTTTGTGAAGTCACAAAGACATGAGGTACAGTTACAATTTAGATACTCATGAGCATTTACCTGACTGAATAAATCCCAGTTTAGGCTTATTACCCACATCAGCCAGAGAAAACCTTTGTGAGTCAACACGGGTTTGCAAAAGCTTTATCAGCACAGATAGCCTTTCCTGCTATCTCATTTGGCTGATTCCCCACCACTGCAAAGAAAATGGTTGTTTTCTTCACACAGATTATGTGATCCAACAGAATCATTAGCATTTAACAAAATAGCATCATGTTAGGTTTGGTTTTTTTCTGAAAATTCACTCTATAAATATGTATATTGAATGTGTTTATTAATAATTCAGCTGAAAAATAACAGTAAAGTCCTCAATCTCCAGTGGTACTCTACTAAAAGCAATTTGGCTATTAGAGTAGTGTTAGTAACAGAACTATGAGCATGAAAACCTCTGTTTAATGGTTCAAATTCTTCCTGAGTTATTTCTACCTTAAAACACCCTTTCAGAGCTGGTCAAACTAAATGTCAAATTAAAAGATATTGTGACTTCCCTGAAAGTCACTTGTTAGCAGTTCTATCCAGGAGTTTCCCTGCTTACTAGTGAACAGAAATTCCATGATTACTACAGAAATCAGAAATTCATATTAAAAAAGCACATGCCCTTGAAAGAGAATGCAAACATTGATGACAGAGAATGTAAAATGATGAAAAGATATATGAGAGATATTAAAAGATTTTTCCATAGAAATGAATGGATGATGTAGGTTTTTGTATGCCATTGAATTTCCAAAAGTTGCCATTGTAGGAAAATGTTGGCTTTTTAACCACTGATCTTTCATTTGCATTTGGTTTAAGCAATAGGTGTAGAAAAACGTTCAGAAAAATATTGTGAACTGGCATCTATCTTTTATATTCTTTCATGATTCTTCAGCAAGTAACAAGATACTAAAAATGACATCAGAATAATATAATAACAGTGTGTACTGTAATAGTAACAGAATAACATAATAACAGAAAGAGACTGTGATATATTGACTATATTATATATTTCAGGTAATCCTTTACACAAAAAGATGTTCCTCTGAGTGCAGCAGCAGCTTTTTGTTATTTAAAAAAATAGCTATTTTGACTCCTTGTATCATAGTATGTCATTAAGTCATAGTATGCACCATTACTCTTTTGTCATATAATGGAAAAAAATCATGAAATTACAGAATGCTAAAAAAATACCCTATTTTAAACCACAACTTCTTCACAGCCAGCTAACCATGGTAGTTGCATTTTTGCAAAAAGCTATTTGAGCAAAATCTTTCATCCGATCCAAAATAATTTCTTTTTCCAGGGAGAATCTGAGGGAAGTGCTGTTGTGAGAAGTGTCTGTCATTGCTGTGCAGAAGTATCTACAATGGGTGGTAAGTTTTCTGTGGTAGTTTTCAATACACCTTAGGGTATTGTCTTGCAGTTTAGAAATAACCTAAAGAATATCCAAATGCCTTCATAATTTTTTGGTATCTTGATCAAGAGAGAACCCTTCAACTTTATTAAATCACACAGTTCTGTATTAACAAGACTTATAGGCATTATGCTTTAGGCCTGATTGAAAATACTTTGAAATCAATGGGAGTCATTTCATTGACTTGAAGTGGAATTGGATCACACACTGGGCAAAATCAATGGACCTTGATCGACACGTTTGGTTTTTTTTTTCTGAGGTTTTATTTTTAGAGGTTTAGATTGTTTTTACTTAATATATTTCAAGTTATGTGTGCTGAAAAGACAAAGTCACTGGATTTTTTTTATTCAGTTCCCTGTGTTCCATGTTTGCATCCTAATTCTACTGGGCTTCCATTCTTCACAATTTCTCTGGGATTTGCACTGCAGCATGACTGACATGTTTTATTTCTGTTTTTTGGGGGGGGTTGTTTTGTTTGTTTCTTGTTTTGTTTTGTTGCTGCCTTTGGGCAGCAGAGCTGTGCTGGGGATGAGCCCAAGGTCCATCTGAGATGACCCATACTCATAGCATTGGTGCTGCTACATGAGCTATTGACTCATGAGCTGGCTGCAGTCTCCTTGAACCACTTATGGTGGTAGTACCCTGCATTGTTCTTCTACTTTGACTAATGGAATACCATAAAAATTTCCCAACAACATATGCAGAGACCCTTGTTACATTTAGAAATGGTGAAATTAACAGTAAAGAATAAAAGAGGGAATGTTTTCTCCTCAGAAAAAGGTAAGAAATAATTCCATATGATCTGCTTTTATCTCAGACAGTCTCCTGCCTCTCAGTTAACTTTTCTGCCTCAGTTAATTAATTCTTCAGAAATGTAGTCTCTTTCTCTTTCCAAACCAAAATATTCTCTTCAGAAAAAAAGCAAAAGAAATTAGAATTCCACTCAGTGGATAAACGTCTCACTTGTGTTGGTGGTTTTTCAAAGTCATACAAAATGTATGTGCAATAACCATGGCTCACTGTAAAGGATTTAAAGATGCAAATGATCATCAGATACTTAGCATAGCCTTGTGTTTTTCCTTGAGTATCAGACTTGCAGGGTGAAACACACCCAATGTGAATTCAGGCTTAGTTCATGAATACTTTATGGGTTTTTTTCCTCAAACCATATCAAATCCATTAAATGTTATTTTATCATGGTATATAAATTTCCATAAAGTGAGAGAAATGAGAAAAAAGCAACATGAATAAACAGTGAAAAACAATTATTTATGGAGTTTAGTATGTGTATAGGATTGCAGGAGCACAACTCAGGGGCAAAACTCAAAATGATAGTTACTGGCTTGTTTATTATTCTTCACGTGGGAACCTCTATCAAAGAGTTCCAGTCTCTATTCTTAGGATCACTCAAACAAATCTTTGTGGAGGACATTTTTTTGCTATTTTATTTTGACTGTCTAGCACATTAATTTCTTTAAGCAATCAATAAAGAGAATACAGTATGTAGATTATTAAAAAAAAAAAAAGAAATGAAACACACAGTTGCTCATTCACTCCCCTCCCAGTGGGATGAAAGAGAGACTAGGAAAGTAAAAATAAAAGGTAAAACTCAGGGTTGAGATAAAGACAGTTTACTAGGACAGAAAAGGAAAGGGGGGGAACCAAAATAAATATAGAGTATACAAACCAAGTGATGCACAATAGAATTGCTCTCCATCTGCTCATGGATGTCCAGATAATTCCTGAGCCACTCTGCTGCCTGGCCAACTGTTTCTATATTGGGCATGACATCATGTGCTCTGAATACCCCTTTGGTCAGCTAGGGTCAGCTGTCCCAGCTGTGTCCCCTCCCCCAGACTGCTCCCTGGTGGGGTGGGATGAGGAGCAGAAGAGGTCCTGACTCTGTAAGTGCTGCTCAGCAGTTACAAAAACATCTCTGTGCTATCAACATTATTCTCATACTAAACCCAAAACACAGCACTAGGAAGAAAATTATCTTTATTCCAGCCAAAACCAGGAAAAGTCTGTAATTTGTTTAGGTTCTTATTAATTGGTAATGGTAATGTTCTAACTTTATCATGTATTTGTTTAGTAGGATTTCTTTACATTTAAATAGAAGAGTGGGTTTTATTTCAGATTTTTTATTTTTAGTAATACAAATATTCAAATTCCAGCCATAATACAAATTATTATTTCATTATTGCAATATATAGAAAAATTACAGTTTTCTCTGTCTTTGCCTTTATGTTAGATTTCTCAGTATCCACAGTATTTAAAGACTGGATGATTGGATAAGTTTAAAGATTGGATGTGGCACTTAGTGACATGGTCAAGCTAGGTGTCTAGGATGGACTTGCTGATCTCAAAGGTCTATTCCAGCCTCAACATTAATTCTGTGTAATTCTGTGTATGTGTGACATCTGAGTCAAACTTATTCATTAGTGAAAAGATTTGTGCTGTAGGACCTCCAGCCACCATGACTGAGCAAGGACAGTGGGAAGTCTGCAGACCAAACAGTTGATGTTCAGACATCCTCATGCTCAAGGCTATTACTCGAGTGTTGGGTATGTTAAAAATTAATGGACATCACTTGTCCTAACCCTGTCCAAATATAAGGATTCCAGTCTCCCCTTGAGGGTCTAGACACTCAGGTTCAGCAGAATGCTCTATTTCTGTTAGGGAGTTTAGCTTGTTGCTTTATTCAGATTCTCCTGCTTATTTTCCATTTAATACAGAACTTTTGTTTAATGCTCTTTTTAGCTGAGCAATGGTTATTTTTAATAGAAATAATGCTTTTGGTTCCTGTGACAATATTTAGTATTTGTACAGAAAGATTATACAAATCTTATTCAAAATGGTCCACTGAGAGGTTTAAAATTCCAGGATTTTTTTTGAAGTTAAGCATTTGAGTTCCATTCCTGATTTCATACTTCTGCAAAATAGAAACTTGAGGTTACCTGGGTTTATAGTACTTTAATTTCTGTTTTTCTGTTTCTCTCATTGTAGTACCAGTCAGCTTTGTTTGAAAAATTAAATCCATACTGAACAAACTCTAAATAAAATTTCTCCTACAGGAAAGAAACATGGAATATTTACTTGCCTGGAGCACTGTCCAACAGTGATAGCAATTTACTTAATATGTATGGACAACTGCATTTTCTAATGCAGTACAGGCAAATATTGATCTCTCACTGTAAACTAAATTCAATGAAATTTTGATTGAACACAATGCATATAAACTAAGACACTAGCAGTGTAGAAGGTCTCTGACTTTTTTAGACTTATTTTAAGAGAAAAGAGATCCAATAATCCATGATAGCTGAAATAGGACCCATTTTGAGGTTCCATCAACAGAGAACTTCTCTGTTTTTGGCTGCTGCATGCATGTGCTTTAATCACTAGTACCAACATCACTTGCTGCCTTAGTTTATTCTCTCCTCCATTCAGGCCTTTGAAAACATATGGTGACTCTACCATAGTATGTCATCATTTTACCACATCTCAACATCAGCACAGTTGTATTTGGGCTTCATATCACTTCTGTGAAGGAACAGTTCTTTTCCAATTCAGCTATCTCAGTCACTGAGTCAGTCATCCTGGCCTCATGGAGCATGCACACACTTCCCAGCAGCTTCAGGGCTTGCTTTTGAACTTGAAGATATCCTCTCAAGTCACCCTGCTCCCTTTTGTCTGAGTATCATCACATCTGATTCGACAGATGTTTGGCAAGGTGCTTCAGACCCCGGGGAGACTGCTAGAAATCCAAACCTCATTTTTCCAGGCAGCTGGAATGCAGCAAACCAAATGTACAGCTATAGAATCATAGAATGTCAGCTAATGGGGATAGGGAACAGACCTGGAAATCCAGGAGCATCCTTCAGAAATGCCTGTGTTCTCTTGTGAACATCATCCTCTCACTCCATATTGAAATGAAAAGCAAATACCAAGTCGAATTCATTACAAGAAACAAAGCCTGAAAACAAAAATCCCCAAATAACATGCAAGCAACTGGTTAGGAGACCTCACAAGTAAAGGAATGATACCTTGCTTTTATTAGAAAGTGATTTTTAACTGTCCTGCCAACAAAGCTGATCATCAGAGATGTGTTTGTTAGCACAGCTCCTAACAGTTACCTGCATAAAATGGGTTAACTATGAAGAGTTCACTCTTTTGTCAATCACATTCTTTACTTGCACTGTGATTTTCTAGCAAGGATGCACTTGACAGGGAAATGATTTTTCACACTCTTTTTTTTGACATACTTGTGCTGGCAAAACCTTCAAGCATAGCTCAAGCCAGGAAAGCAGTGGAGAATATTCCCCGAGCAAAGCAAAACACAAAGGGAAATTAATAACACTTCTTTAGATAAATTCAACAGAGGACTGTGGTGTTTTTGTGGAATAGCTAACATAGTGATTGAATGTTTTTATGGTATTCAAATACCTTTAAAGTATCCAAATGAATTATTGTTTAGCAAAAACCAATGCAAGTAGTTAACTGCTTTAAAAAAAGTCCTCACGTGCACTGACACAAACTGAATTCCCTAACAGCCTAAGCCTATGGTTCCAGTTCAGACAAAGTGCCAACTGACTTAAAAGGCAAATTCTGTTGCCCCTGTGTTTGGTATAAGAAGGAGAAATATTTTACAAGGTCTGTTAACGCAGCTGCTAGTTCCTCATGCAATATTTCTGACATATGTTATTTCAATGCGATGTTTCCATTGGCACTCTAACACTTCAGCCAGCCATGAAAAACTGAGAAATGACTTTGTGCAGTTGAAATGACAAATACAGATCTACAGGATCAACCTTCAGGAAGAGTCAATGATCGTAAATTCCACGTTTCCATTGTCTCCTTGAAAAATTTATGATGTAGTTTGGCTTATGTTTTAAATGAATGCTGAACACACGTTGTCAGCAGAAGGATTCCACAACTCTGTAAGCAATAACACTTGGGTTTTTTTTCAGATCCTGAAGATTTGTCCCAATGGGGAGATTTGCAGCTTTACAGAAGCTGCTTGGACAGCAATTTATTACTTTATTTAGGCTCTCTATTGTGTTTTTATTGTGTTTTAGTTATTTATGATTGATTCTATACCCTCTAGAAACATGCTTCTAGAAGATGCTTGACCAGAGCTATGCTGTGCAAAGCAACATGTAAATCTCCTGTATCTTAAGAACTTTACTCTGCAAAGACAAAATAAGAAGCAGGAAGGGAATACATATGAAAATAGGGTAGGATTTTCCTTTGACAGGGAAAAAAACAAACAAACCCAGGAAAATTCCTATATTTCACTTCCAATCTTTGTCCTAATAATTTTCAGAATCTGTCTGATGCAAACCACTTTGCTCTTTCATGCTTCAGTTCTTTCTGTATGAAACAGGAATAATGGACCCTGTCTTGGCTGCATATTTCCTGTAGGGAGGAAGGAATCTCTAAGGATGTACATCTTCTTCTTTACTAACTTTTTTT